>JARFJB010002472.1:5380000-5382500 GCA_036346205.1 Vesta saturnalis | reverse complement strand
GTATTTCACCAAATATGCAAAATATGCAGAAACTAATTAGTGCCAAATAATTATAATTAATGCGATTCGTATAAAAACCGAAACGCATGGGTGGTACTATAAAATATAAGCAATATGCAGTTTTGACACTTTTAAAAGGTTTACTCATTATGTCAAATTTTTCACATACCAAACAAATATGATAACGAGAATGTAACATATAGGTTGCTGCATGCGCCCTCTATACTTTACACAAAAGCTCATTTCACAGACATATTCAGCTAATGCAAAAACCTATAAAAACCATTCTTAGGACACCCTATATATGCTACATCCGCGTTCTTCTGTTTTTAAATCTATATTTTCTAATACATTTAACATATATCTACGAACGCCCTCATTTAACATAGGCAACTAAGGAAGGACTGTCATAAAACTGAAACTGAACCGATTTCACCACTATTAAACGTAGAAGTTGCTAATTTATATAAAATTTATTTTGTAAAAAACTTTATTTAAATTAAGATTGTATGCATATTCTCTAGTATATTTTGTTCTTGTCAGTCTGTAGCCAAGATTATGTCACAACTTACGTGACACTTTTTGCAAAGGTTTTCACTGTAGTAAAGTATTTACTAGTTTCTACACGAAAGTTAACTTAAATTTGTTATTTAGTTTTACGGTATATAAATGATTAAAGCGGATGGTTTTTCTTTTCTAGGAGACAGTCAACAAATTAACTCCTTGAAATTCTTTCAATATTGCCTAAGATTTTAAGTTAAATACTTAAATCTTTTATAAGCAGTTTCTGTTTTATTCATGATTTAACAGTGTTTTAGTTTTGCACAAATTATGCAATTTCTCTTGTTGACCCAATTTATGCTTTTTTTTTTAAATTCGGGCTTATACAGTAATTCAATGGTTGCAATAATTTCTCAAAACCTTTCTTACGTAAAATTTTATATATTAAATATAAACGCCAGGATGAAGCTTGTAAGGTTCAGAACTCCCAAGATAATGTACCTTAATTTTAATTGTCACCTTATCTGTACCTATAATGATAACGTAAAAAATCTAAATTTGAGATGTAATTATTAGTATACAGCAATAAAAATAAAAAAAGCAACATACAATATGTATTATTACGACACACGGTTGAATATACTTCCGTAAAATTTTCTTAAGGACGTCTGTATAGTAGGCACTAAACACAAAAGAAAGCGTATTCATCTGCTTAACCAAGTACCAAAATACAACTTTATTATTTACCTTGATTTGCACAAAACTTTCAGTCTGTTTTTCTTTCCAACTCACAGCGGCTATAGCAGTTCTTGTACGTTTAGCCCTTCTTTAATTGATCGGGAAAATACCAACGAACCTCTACTTTCTATCTACGGACAAGGCCCTGCAGGACTTGGCAACTATTCTATCGTCAATTTCAACTAACTGACTCTTCTAGCTTATATTCGCAAATTTAATAGCGAGGGTATTTAAGCCAAGACCAAATGATTTAATAACTGCTTCACGTGAATTTATCTACACAAACATTAATTTACTTACACATTTTTTGTCTTTTATATACAAAAAATTATTTAAATGTTTGCATTATATATTTTAAACAAATTTCCTTTATATTATTATTCAATTGAGATTAAAATTGAAAGTGCAAGTTATAATAATTTTGGATGCAATTGAAAGTGCAGGTTATAATAATTCTGAATGCTGATAAAGAGCTGTGGTATTCTTGAAGATAAAAAAAAGTCTAAAAGTAAATTATTATATTTATATATGGAATTTCCACCGATGCAGTGAATATTGGTGCAGCATATCCACAACTTGCTGATGCTGTATAGAACTCGCACCGAGGGAACAAAACATATTGAAATTCGAATGACATCAGATTTGGAAAATGAGCCAGCTGTAAGAAAAGAACATTAACTGTGAGTCTATGAATCTTAATCATTATTTGAGATTATGTTGCACTTTATTAGAGTTTATTTATTTGCATTGTGTAAAGTATATAAGTAGATTATGTACTAAACTGGAAATAAGTCAACCATTTCTTGATTTATAGTAATTCAAGATTACATTAAAAAGATAAAAGGTACTTACCAAAATTAAATTAATGGAATTGTTTAGTCATGATAATTTCACATCTTTGTAAGTCAACGAAATTCACATGCGCACAACGTGGTATATATTTTAACTGATACAAGATGTTTGATTAAAAATAAAATTTATACAATTCCAGAACCAAATAAAATCACGATTAAATTTTATGATACAAATGAACCTTACAAATGTTTAATGTTTTAAGTTTTACACTAAACTATCTATTGATCCCTATTCCCTTTCAGAAGCTAGTCGAGGCAAGTTATTTAAATAAAAGTAGCAATTATTATCATATCAAATTAATAATGATACAACATTGTGCAGTTGTAGTGAAATAGATTACGATTTACTAAATAATTTTAAATGTTATTACGTCTTATAACTATTTGGCATACAACATTATTATATT
>JARFJB010002472.1:5270000-5375000 GCA_036346205.1 Vesta saturnalis | reverse complement strand
GCTAAAAAACCTGCAATACAAAGAAGTTGTTCGAATAACGAAAATGCACTGAACTAGCTACATTTTTTCTGGATAGTCGTAAATTTAGAACCTTCAGGAATCTTCAATTCTCTCAATGGCATCTTTTGACGGATTTGTTGTAGCTGACATCCGTCATACACTATAGAACTAATTCATGTTAAGCTTGCAAATCGACCATCAGTAGGCCTGATTCCAATAAAGCGACTGATTCTGACGTTATCACAGCTATTGTCCCTAATGAAATATTCGCACGATCTATCCAAGCCTTATCCGATCTCTATGTCTTCTGGGGAATGTTCTTTATCATGGAAGTTATCAAATGTTCAACCTTACCTAAAGAGGCCGCAAGACCGATTGCCATCACTTATACAATGCCTAAAGTCATTGGCAAAGCCATCTATCAGCAACTGCTTTTCACTTTAATCTAAAAAACCGTTTAGTGACCACCAATATGGTATCAGGCAGAGTCGAAATTTTCTTATATATATATATATATATAACGTTTAGGTGCGTTTTTCTTCAAAAAAGTACATTTTGTGGATATGAAACAAGTACATCTTCTTTATGTAAAATTAGTTTCTCTATCATAAACTTTACCCGCAGAAACGAAAGTGTTGATCATAAGAAAAATATGACAGAAACAGAAAAGTCTGTCGACAGCGCCCGCTACAATATGCAGTATGGCCCATAAACTAAGAATAATCAGCTTCCTCCGGAGTGAATGTGTTCCACTTGTCAGCTTGATACGTCATGCCATTTCTGAAATATACCCAATATTAAAAATATTTTTTATCACTTTAAACAGCTATAACTTCTTCAGGAAGCACATTTGTACTTATATTTATAGATATATTTGGTTTAATCGGTCGCATTTGACCTAAGGAAGTAGAAGTTAAGCTGTGTTCCTGTACATATGGGACACTCTGTATGTATGTGTATATATATATATATATATATATATATATATATATATATATATATATATATATATATATATATATATATATATATATAATTTATTAAATAGTATCATTGGTTCTTTTATTGAATAAGCATTGTGATTTTTATAAATATAGTTGAAAAATTTTATATACATGTATATTTAAAAATTATTTAACAATTTTGTATTTTATAAAAATCACGAATGCTTGATTGCCAATCAAATAACCACAGATACTATTTAAAATGTGCTTATAGGCAATTATTTATGTAAAAACAGTTACGTACTTAGTCGATATGAGATATTAAGCCACCTGATTGGTAGCCAACAGACTGTACACTACATTAACAAGATTGCTTAACGGCAATGCATTTGATTGGGTAACAAAGATTATACTATTTTAAAATAATGCTTTCTTTTTGGGTATCTAATAGCATTCTCTATTGGAGTAGCCCAACATTGCACTCTGATGTTTAAACTGTTACTGTTGATTTAACAAAATTGCGTTTACGTATTTGTAGTTGGTGTCGCTGCAAAATTTATAGTGTATCATTTAAACAATTCCAATTTTTATATGTGTATTTTTGTTGGGTATTCGTAATTAGCAGTGTTTTCTGAAGTTGGTGATAGAATGTGTTTGTTATTATGATATATTGTATTTAAATTTGTTATTGTTTCAAGGATTTGTTAAATGATTAACTTTAATTTGTTATTGCCTAGTGCGGCCTTTTGGTTTAAAAGTTATCTGATGAAAGTAACTAATGAACGATTAAATATTTTATTCATAGTGTAATTAATTTTTAGGTAAGTACCTAAAGTGTTAATGCAAATATTCTGATGAGCAATATTCTTATTATTCAATGGGTAACTAAACAGATAATGTGTTCTATCTGGTAATATGATCTCAAAACATCTTGATATGGAAATATTAAAGCCGTACACTCATTAGATCAACTGTGCGGAATTGCATAGGTTTCAAATAGTGATGGGACCTCTCGAATGAAAAATAATCGATCATTCGAACATTAAAAATAATTGTTATTCAAGTTTTAATGTTTGAAAGGATACGTAGCACGATTCTAAATACAACAAATTCTTAAATTAGAAGTCACTGATATCATCGGGCTCAGTACACAAAATGAAAAGAAAATGTTTCATACACAGTTTACATTCCACACTAGGCTGATCCGTTGATTTTATAAAAAAATTCCCAAACTACAGATTTTTTGTTACCAATACGGCGACTCATTTTAATTTTCCAAATCGGTTTGTTGCACGATTGATTTGACATCAAAGAAACTGAATAAAAGGGAAAGATAAGGGAGAAAAAAATTGCAACCACCTTCACAAGAGTTTTATTAGGATATAATAATAATTATTTATGTATGGCTTTACTGGCCTGACTCCTTTGGATCATAGTCGCACGAGCAGCGGGGTAAGCGTTTAGGTTATCCCAGATGTAATACATCTGAGGATATTGCCCATGATACTACGACCTCGTAGTATGAATATTGCCGATTGTACTGAGCCGACTTGTCAATGCGAGACTTGAGAACTCGTGTTATAAGAAACGAGAGATTGACGTCATTTTGCGAAATGAGATCATTCGAATGATAGTTCGATTGTAATTTTCACTGCAGAGCTGAAGTTTCGATTGTTGAAATCTTTCGATAGTTCGCATCACTAGTTTCAAATAACCTTCTGAACTTGTATACTAATATAATACAATCTAAACGTCTCGATAACACTTACAGCTATCTTCGTCAGTAGTTATCTATTAATCTATTAAAATTGTTAAAGATGTTGAAACAATTTTATGAATGTAGAAAAATTAAAACATAAACATTAGCCTGCTATTAATATAACAGTTTGAGAAGCGTATAAAGGCAACTATGGAATATAATTTTAGTAAAGAATAACTAAATCGTTAAAAATTTAAATATTGTTAAGCTGTCTTAAAGATGACAAATCAGAATACCCTCTACGGTCGAAGGCTAACGATGAAAAATGGCATACCCAAAGAACAACTTTAAAAAAATTTATGATGTAAGTGTAAAGTTGTGGAAAACTTCAATTTGGAATTGATAGAAGCATTCACAAATATAAGCATGACATCAATTAAAATAATCCAGTTAAATCAAACAAAGAAATAGCTTTGTCAATAAGTGTAAGTACTACTCAACAATGAAAAGTATACTACAGGGCGTTTCATGTAATTTTTAATTTTAATTTTAACTACTTATGTTAAATTATAGTGCTGTGGTAATTTAACATATAATTGGTAAACCATTCACTGTTATATTAATAACAGGCTTATGTTTATGTTTTAATTTTCACATTTCACAAAATGGTTTCCACATCTTTAACAATTTTCATTATTAACGAAGATAACTGTAAGTGTTATCGAAACGTTTCGATTGTATTACATTAATATACAAATACACCATTAAAAACCCAAGAAAGATAAGTGTTTTGATACATTTTATTTTTTTTTTGTCGCCTCACTTACTTTTGTGTGGTACGTTGTATTTTGTTTGTAACCTCCAAAAACTCAAAAAATTAAAATAAGAGCTTAAGCCTTAAGAATATCACATGAATCAAGAAGATTAGGTCAACCTGTGGCTCAACATTATAATCACACATACCGGGTGTCAATTAGAAACGTCTTCGAAACATTATACTTACCTGTTACAGTTTCGAAAGTGAAGTCTGACAAGTTTTCAAATTGACACCCTGTACCATCTGAACCCCAATCTGTACATATTTTTTATTAATCTTTTATGTTCCTGTTGCTATGCCTGTCAGAAAAGGTGCGAAGTGCTCCCATTTTGAGTACCCTTCTACATGGCAAGATAATATAGTTTTTTTTCCATTTTCCAAAGAATGAATCTCTCATGCGGAAATGGATTTTAAATAGCGGAAATAGTAGTCTATTGGCTCTTCAACATGAGGAATTACGAAACAAATTTCTTTGTGAAAAACATTTTTATTCTGGAGATGTATCAAATAGCACCCTCCACCAAACCAGATTGAACCCAAACGTAATTCTCTTGGTACACAAGAACGAAGATCTTACCGTTCGCGTTCCTGTCAGACAGTACCAACCAGCTTCTTCGAGTATTAAGCGACCAGAGCACATGGTCATAGATGAAACATCTCAAACATCATTTATATCAACGTCCTCGTCAGTGAAGCGTTATTTGGAAGAGGTTTGTGATTTGCAGAAAACATCACTACTGAGACGCGCACAAATTAAAGATGTTAAACATAGAAGGGTAATTTTAAAAAATAAGCGACACTTGACAACTAATATCATGTTCAACTCGGTATTGCACAAACCGGAGGCTGTAAAAGCTATATTCGTGATAAAATTTTTACACAAGTGTAGAACGCCGTGGCATTTTATTACAGTTCGCCGTCCGCATATAAAATGTTTAAACGGAGTGGGTTCATTCTTCCCGCATTGCCTACTACAAGAAAATGGAATGGTGAGTCAAAATTTTTCCCTGGCGTCGATAATAAATTTACACAACTTAAACTAAAGTCGAAACTATGGAGCCAATCGAAAAGCAGTGCGTTTTAGCTTTCGATGAAGTCGACATTATGGAGAGCTCGAATACTCGAAACCGTTGGATTTTATTGAAGGTTTGAATACATGGGTCATCTGGGGAGGACACAAACAATCGTTAAAAATGCATTAGTATTTATTATTCGAGGTCTTTTTTGCAAGTGGAAACTACACTTTGCCTACTACTTGTCCAGTAGTACCACTAAAAAGGAGCAGTTGATCAACTTGATCACTCATGTCACCGGACAAATTCAAAAATGCGGGATTTATTTATGAAACAATTGTGGGTGTGATTACACTATTGATTTTTTATTGTGTTTATGTGTAGTTATACTGCTTTTTCCCTTTAATTGTTTGTTTTGTTATTATTAACATACTTATGCAATTACCTATTTATGAATAAATTGGGTTTTCTTGGTGGTTCTTTCCCAACCTAGTAAATTAACGGGTTGAACCATCATAGCGCAAAGCTCATTGACTCTAATTTGCGTAGTTTCATTGTTTACCTGCCCCACATGATGCAACACTTAACTTCATCCAAGCCTATCTCATTCGCATAACACCTTGTAGCTACCACTAGACAGCCAATTCTTTTGATCAGATTTGTGATTTGCGGGTAATCAAATATTAGACTTGTAAATAAATTCTAACGTTTTAATTATTGCCAGGAAAGTCAATGTAAGGCATGCAATTACTTTACGGCATAGATGAGCGTCGTGGTTTATTTTTAACCCTCATCGAACGATTTATGAGTAAACTTAAAGATACGTATCGAAATGTAAACGAACGTCTGGAATTTCACCGTCGTACTTACGTGAAAAGTGTGGAATCATAATTGCGTCAAGCCCTAATCGGACGCATATTCGTGAGGTACTCGTGTTACCATTTTAAAATGGTAAAAGAAACATCGGAGCATAAAAGTGAGTTAATAAAGCGTCAGGTAGTTATTATGTTCGTTCCACCGAATTAGGGAAAATACTGCTAAAAAACCGAGGCAATTCGGTAACTAAGTTACAAGACGTTCGTAAATAAATAAATTCACCTAAAGTTACTTTGATGAAACAACCAATAAACACCTACGTTAAATATCAAATTCATAAATAAACAACAAAATTTCATCTTCATTTCGTGATAACAAAAGAAATGTGTTACAAATGTTTATCCTGACTTTGTAAATCCGTAGAGCGGAAATAGTGAAAAAAAATCGCTAATACCGATTGTGATAATGTTGCTCCGACATGCATCTCAATAGCCTTGATACATATTAACTTAAAAAAAATTCCAAAGCCGACTGCTTCTATAAAATAGAAATAACCTTGGCACATGTTAACAGGTTAAATTAATTAAATAAAATCTTTTATTATAAAACACTTGCCATTATTTTACATGTCTTTGTTCTTTATTAGAATACAATTTTTATGACAGAGGATAATTATGAAACCTCTTTATAATAAATACTATTACAAAAATCACATTGTAAAACTAGAAAACGTTAATTGATTGCTTACTTAATTAGGTACTCGTTTATTTAAAGCAATTTGTATGTACATATACAATATAAAAACACAGTTTGAAGACTTATTTATTTATAACACCTAGGTGATATTTTGTTTGTACACAATATAAAAAACTGATGAAGTCCGGCTGTTACACGATCAAAGTGAAAATAATTTACAATATGAATGCTAAATACGAGTTGCAGTATTTTGATTTTGTGTATTACTTTCTAAATTAGTTAATGATGTGAAAGCAATAGCCAGTTTATATCCAACTATTCGTAAGTAGAAAACGTGTTTAGTGAGCTGCATAAAAAATATTTCAGTTCAACATATGGTTATTATTAGAACAGAAAAACACATCTGAAGGTATGCGTATTATTTTTTAATATATGTTCTACTTGATATTGCTAACAAAAATGTCGATAAAGATTCTTAAATGTATTATTTCTCTTATAGGATGACGGCATAAAATCAGATCTACAATAGCTGGTACGTATTCGCGGACTTTAAACTTGTAGTTATTAATTCGCATATAATAATAAACCATTAAAACCTTTTGACTTTTATTTCCATTATATCAATTTGATATTGTTAAAACGTGTTAATTTATATATATATATATATATATATATATATATATATATATATATATATAAGTAATTATTACTTTGCAGTCCTTTTAATGAGGTTTTTATAACAGGTAATGAACGCGTTTCTATAAAACAATTTTGTGTGTATGTAATTGAACATGCAAATAAATCAGACATAATTTTTCGAATGTATAGGTGACTGTTTAGAAAGAGAATCTGCCTATAGAAAAAACACCATTGCATTAGAGTAGAAATTATTTATTATTTCACGTAATATTTAATATAGATATTTTAATGTATTCAGTTTTGAACTGTAAGCTGGTTTCCGCAAACTGTAAGACATGATTTATCGATTTTGGTTGATTGATTGAGATTGATCTGATTGATTTGATCCAACATGATTTGTTTGAGATTGATTAATTAATTAATTGATTTGTTTGTGTGTGAGAAAGAGACGAAAGGAGAGAGAGAGAGAGACATACGGATAAACGAGAGAGAGAAACAGAGAGGTGTGCATGATCAAGTTCTATTAGAGAAAACACTTGCTAGTCTATACATAACTAGATGGCGCCAAAAATCAATTTTAACTCAAGGGGACCAAGGCAAGAGGCGCAGACCCTGATACAAGTCTTGTCTTAAAGTTAGCATTAGGGCCACCTTATTAGAATTCAAATTTTTATGACGAGGGGCGAAGGCCTGCACCTGTCTTATAAAATTAGGTTAGAACCCACATACAATTGCACCAAGGGAGGGGCGAAGGGCCGAGAACCAGTTTCTGCACTTGTCTTATTAGGTTAGGGCCTCATACCATTTCCAACCAGGGGGCCGCGACAGGGGGCGAAGGCCCGAGAACAGGTTTTGTAGATCTACACATGTCTTACACGTTAGCATTAGGGTTCCTTATTAGGACATTGTATGCGCACGTATTTGCCTACCTTCCAGAGGCTAAACTACCAAAGAGGCCGTAATTAGGGTGAAAATTCCATCAAGGGGTTAAAAATGACCACGGAAAAGAAGCCATAGGTGTGAACTTACTAAAAAGTTCTTAACACAACCAAAAGGACTCTAATTAGGTAAAAATTCCATCAAGAGTTGAAAATTCCCTTGAAAAGAAGCCATAAAAAAGGTTCTTAATACAACTAAATTAGGGTAAAAATCAAGGGTTGAAAATGCCCTCCGAAAAGAAACCATAGGGGTGAAAAAATACGATCCCCACGGAGGCTTGTCAAAAAGTGAAAGGTGAGGTGTCCCTTTTCTACTTTCAGGGTATGGTCAGTCACATCAGACTTCTTTGGTTGACCTAATCTACAAAATCTCATATGTTCTTTACGTCTTGTATCAAAGCTACGTTTTGTGGTTCCGATGTATACTTCTCCACATAAACAAGATAACTTATACACTCAGGAAGATGATAAAGGGTTTGACACATCTTTAGGTGATCTTAAATGTTCATTAATTTTCCTTGTAGGTTTAAAAATAGTCCTAATGCCATATTTAATTAGGATTTTTTCAATTCTATCTGTAACATTAGCTATAAAAGGAAGAACAGCAGTACCAACATTAAGAACTGGTTTTTCTTTAAGGTGTAATAACATTATTAATATCTGTAAGTGAATATCCTTCATCTTGTAAGGATTTTGTTAAATATTTATATTCATCCTTCAAAAATTCAGGGACACAAATTCGTTTTACTCGATCTACTAAAGATTTAATTACACCAATCTTTTAACGTGGATGGTGGTTGGATAATTTATGAAGGTATCTATCAGCGTGTGTCGGCTTTCTGTAAAACCTTAAAAGATAGTGAAATATTATCTTTAGATATTAATATGTCAAGAAATGGTTAACTTCCATTAGTTTCTTTTTCCGTGGTAAACTGAATACTAGGATATATACCATTTATAAAAACCAAAAACTCATGCAGTGCCTCTTCTCCATAACTCCAAATAACAAATATGTCATTTAGATATCTATACCAAACTAAAGGTTTTTTAGGTGTATTTTGTAACGCTAATGTTTCAAATTTTTCCATGTAAAAATTAGCTATAACTGGACTAAGGTGGCTACCCATTTCTACACCATCAATCTGTTCATAAAATTTACTATTCCACTGAAAATAAGTTGTAGTAAGACAGTGCTGAAAAAGAATGGTCCTTTGGAAAAAGATGATCAATGTATTCAACAATTTCCTTTAGAGGAAGTTTTGTAAAAAGTAAAACAACTTCAAAATTAACCATTATATCACCCTTTTCAATTTCGAAACTATGCATTTTTCAACAAAGTCGGCAGAATTTTTCATGTAATGGGGTATTTTTCTTATATGAGGTAATAAAAATATAAGATGTTTTACAGGGCTATATGTAGGAGAATCAATTGCACTAATAGACTTTAAAGGAATATTTGGTTTATGATTTTTTGGTAAACCATATAGTTTTGGTGAAATAGCTTCAGAGTTAGTTAGTTTCTTTTTTATTTCTTCAGGAATAGATGATAATTTAATCAGTTCTTTAGTTTTTAAAAGAAACTTTTTTGTTGGATCTTTTGGTATTTCACGATAAGTTTCTGGTCCCAACAATTTTTCCATCTTAATGTTATAATTGTTCATATTTAATATAAGAGTTGCATTAACTTTATCTGATTTTAATATTATTATACTTTCATTGCGATCAAGTAAAGCACGCCGTTGACGAAAGCACAAGTTGCTCTTTGGAGGTTTTGTTTTACGTAATATGTTAACGGTGTTATATCTAACTTCATTAGCAGCATAAAAAGATAATGATTTAATGGAGTTTTCGATATTGGAAATTATATCTTCAAAAGGTGTTATCTCAAAATTTCCTCCTTTAGAAAGCGCTTCAATAGCATAAACTGAAACAACATTATCAGAATGGTTTATAACTGTTTTTTTTTTGTAATCAATAGGTGGTCTATTATTTTGTTGCTTGTATAATTTATTAAATTTTTGTTTGACGTTGACATGAGATGCAAAATTTATTTCCATAGATTTAAGCGTTATAGAATCAATTTTATCCCAATCTTCTTTATTCAATATAGATGAAATTTCTAAATGTAAATATAAAAGATTTTTATCGGTGTTATCGAAAAACTTCCTAGTAATATGTATTTGATTACGGAAAAGAGCATTTTCAGTTCTTCTGTAAATATTATTGGCTTGTTTGTTATTAAAATTTCTTTCAATATAGATAAACTTTCGGATAACTTTTTGGCCTCGGCATCGTAATAAAGAAGTGAGTGACGATAATAATTGTGCTTTACGTTTCCTTAATTTTTCAAATTGTCTGATAGAACGATGTTTCCTCCCCATAAAGGACTGAAATATGAAAATGCAAACTTTCACCATTATCACACATAATAAAATACTTACCTTTTTTGGGCTTTATAACGGTGTATTTTAAATTATACAATCTAAACGCTTCGATAACACTTACAGTTATGTTCGTCAGTAGTAATATATGTTACAATTGTTAAAGATGTTGTGAACGATTTTGTCAAAGTTTAAAAATTAAAACGTATACATCAGCCTGCTATCAACATAACAGTTTGAGAACTGAATTTTAGTAAATAATAAAAAATAAAAAACCGAAAGACAATATTAAATATTAAACTAATTCTTACTTTGTATCTTTACTTACATGTGAGATAAGTTTCACGTAAATGCTACATTTTATATTGTAGTTGTCAAGATTTTAATTTTAATGTCAAAATTCAGCGTACTTCCTTAAAATTAATTTTTGCGTGAATTACTAATATCGTATCTACCCATAATTTTTGGATTAGAATAATGTGTGATTTATGTTCAATTATCTTTAACAATCAAGACAACACGTAAATGGTTACTATTTGCTTAATTTTAACAAAAAACTACATGCAAACATGTGAAACTATCTACTACAGATTACTATTTTTGTTGTTGAACGTTACAATTTTAAAAGTATTTGCACTAATTTCAACGCTACATTTACAAATAATGTTATCCGAGGATTGGTCAACTACTTACCCTGGTATTGTTAACGCAGATTTTATTTAAAATTGCATTAAATAGTATTATTACATTGACCCAATTTACAGTATCTAAAATTCGCCCTTTTAATTTCAATGTGAAACATTTTTTTCTCGCCCATAATGTCTAAAGTCGGCCTTGTATGTTTATATTTAGAATATTCTTGTTACGGTTCTACACGAGTACTTGTAAATTCATATTTTGTAACAATTACTTGGTATATTCTAAAAATATTTTAAAATTTTTATAAAACATTTAAGTACAGTCCTGGTTTCAAAAAGATTTTAAAAATTGAAACGCATTGGATAATAGAAGCACCCATGCGTTTATTTGTCGAATATGAAGTCTCCAATCGTAGTAGATCAGATAATATTGGATGTCACTCCTAACGTATGGTTAAAAAGGACAGATACGTTCCATTACCCTCCACTTCCCTTTAACCCTTAATTTCACCCCCCTACAAAAAATGTCAAAAATCGCCCTGTGGTATCCACTCTTATTCAATAAGGAACTTGTCATCCAAATGTTAATCTCCTAATGGAACTAACCAGGAAAATAATATCGACCTTCAACACCATGTCCCTCTTAAGGAAATCATCTTTTTAAATCGTTTCACCATATAGGCTTTCATACCTGAACATTTCATGCCTCTAAGTTAAATAGTTTGGACTGTGGATTGATGGGTGGATCAGTCAGTCAGTCAACTTTGTGATTCATATATAAAAATTATTAAAATCGTGATAGCCTTAGATTTCATAATAGTATTACGAGATTGTTAAAAACAAGACGAATACTCACTGTTCTAAAAATATAATTAATCCTTACTTACTAAACAACTTTTAAGATATTGAAAGTATAAGGTAACGTATAAGTCATTTATGGGCTAAAGCGGTGAGCTAAACTTTACTTCGAGTTACTAGTGACATAGTTTTACTTGAACACTAAATGTTGTTTTTCCTTTTTTTTTTTACTTTCACTTAACTTTTCTTTTAAGACTACGTTACAAACTTATTTATTTATATTTACATTATGTTGAATGTGTAATCAGATTTATTTTGTAGAATACTGTACTGCGACAAGACTGCAACTATTCCTTTTATGGGCATTTGCCTCATTGTATTGTTTTTCCTAAATTTTTTCAGTCAATTTAAAAGAGATTTAATTTTTCACGTATTCATGGACAATTTTCGCTCACCGTCAAATTCAAATGTGTTAACATGATTCCCGGCGGTCACCAGAAATTTTGCCGAAGTACAAAGCATACTATGGCCAGTACATAAACATTCATCTGTCAGACATATGTTGTAGTCAAGTCAAACGGATCTACCTACGTTTTTTTGTAAAACTATGAAGATTCTTGGTATCTAGTACCAATATACGTATAAAATAATTGCCTTTGTATACAATATTTATAATGTTGAAATAGGTCAATTCATCGTAAAGGCAAGCACCGGTAATTTCTAGTATCAGCACTCTGGAAACCCCCTAACAAATAACTAAAAGCAAGAATATTAAGTTAAATTGATACCCTTGACATCAGAGTCTTCTTAGGTTTCAACGTTCCAATTTTTAAACCCTTGAAATTAATTTTTATACTATATTTGAAACTTCTCTGGAACAAACCTAAAATCAGTTTTTTTTGACATCCACTAAATCTACCATTTTGATATAAATTATTATTAAACAAATCAACTAATGCATAAATTTCATAAATTTTTATTGTTCTGCTAGAAATGGATGATAGGAAGGGTAGGATAAAAACTTTAAACTATGCGTGCTAATTTTTTTCGTAAAATATTTTTAACATTACTCATTTATGTAATAAACTATTATTATCTTTTACTTTATGAATTTCTAGAAAAAAACTGAATTGGTATTCAATTGATTTTTTTTTTTAAATGAACTTACTCGTTCATAACAAAAACTTATAATAATGATATTCAATTGGTTCATTTTTTCTGCAATCACCATTACGATAACAAATATAAGTATACATTGTTGTTCTATTCAGTAATATTAATCCAAAAATTAAATATAAAGCAATTAACACCGCACACGGAAAGTTTAAATAATTGTATTTAATATAGCTTCTTGTCCTTGTTTACTATGTAGTGTTAAAGGTTGTTAATAAGGGTTTAGAATGGAGGTATTAAATTAATCGTACTACTGTTTTTCTATTAAGGTGTAAAATAATGTCTATTTAATAATAACTAACCGAGTGTCGAGTATACATACATTAGTTCATATTTATTAATTCTAAAGTAGGACAGCTGAGGTGTGCATTTAACACATTTGCACACAACACCTTCCCCATTAGATTTTATTAATTTTTATTAATTACGTTAATTACTTATTAATTACTTATATAACTTTCCTCCCCCCTTTTTTTTTCTTTTGTTAAGGTAACTTAGAAATAGCATTCACACAACACACATTCCTTAATCTATTTAACTCTATATAATGCAAAGTACTAAAATTAATGGAAAATCTTGCATGAGGTTAATAATAATAGTAACTTAAAATTATGTACTGGAATAATTATAAGTGATTATATATATTCATGAAAACTATTAATAAACATGTAATAATAAATGCTTAATATGCGTTTAAGTAGTATAGGTATTTGTATCTAACAGTATCATTACCTACTTTAAAAAAAAATTATCGCACAGTCAAGCAAAATAATTATTATGCATTTTTAACTTGAGTTTAAATTTATATTAATCTAATTGGATCCAATTTAAATATATCTAATAATTAATAATAATAATGTTATTTTAATTACAAAGGTAATAAGTAGAAATACCTGTAAGTAACTATATTGAATCGCTTAGTAATATTTTCTTAGCCTATTTTTATGGACTACTAAATATTTTGAATTTTGGTCCCTTAAAGTACAGTTTACATCTTCAAAACTAGTTACTGTATATGGCCCTTTATACATCGGGTCCAATTTCTGTCTTGCTTCATTAGATAGCAATACCAAATCTCCTATATTTATATTGACATAAGGATTGATTTTCGTATCAAAGTTTTCCTTCGTTTTATGTTTTGCGTGTTGCAAATACTTTCTGGATCTAACTAATGCGGTTTGTAATCTAAATTTCACTTCTTTGGCATAATTTTCTATATTATAGATTGGTGAAATAGCCTTATTGGAGGAGAAATCGCTCGGTAGATTTGGAATCTTTGCAAAAACAAGTTCGAAAGGGGTATAATGATGTACTGTGGATGGGGTTGTATTGTAGCAATAAGTATAATAAAGCAACCACTCATCCCAATCAGATCGCGAATCATTAATATACATCCTTAGGTACTCATTCAAGACTCTGTGATTTCTTTCCACTGTTCCAACTGTTTGTGGCCTATAAGCAGTAGAAGTTTTTTGTGAAATATTTAATAAATTTGTCAATTCAGTTAAAGTTTCATTTACGTATTCGGTACCCATGTCGGTACGTAACTCTCTCATAGGGCCGTAAATTAAAATAAATTTTTAGGAATTTTATAAGCTTCAAAATTTTCTAGTGTTTCGTAGATTTTATATGTAGTAATTTCATCTCTTTTTGGTTCATCTTTGGTTTCTTTGAGTTCCTTTTTGTCTATACAGTCATTCTGTTTAGCAGTTATTGATCTTGTCTGAACGGAGTATACATGTGCTTGAGTCTCTTTCAATTGTTCAATGTCAATTCTCGAAAGTGCGTCACTTCCTACATTATCTTTACCCTTAATGTATTCTATTTGAAAATTATATTCTTCTAAATCTAATCTCATTCTAGTAAGTTTCGAATTGGGGTTTTTCATGGACAAAAGATAAACAAGGGGTCGATGATCAGATCTGACTGTAAATTTGTTACCGTAAACATATGGTCGGAAATACGAAATCGCCCAATGAACTGCTGCGAGTTCTTTCTCAATTGTTGACTTATTAATTTCACCTTTAGTGAAAGCACGAGATGCATATGCAATCGGAAGATCCTGATTGTTATGTAGTTGACTGAGAATTGCGCCGCAGGCATAATTAGCAGCGTCCGTAGTAATAATGAATTCTTTATCGAAATCTGGATATTGCAGTATTGGTGGTTGAATTAGCGCCAGTTTTAAATTTTGAAAACAATTTTCACATTCGTCTGTCCAGTTGAATGTAATGTTTTTTCTGCAAAGGTAATTTAATGGGTATATTAAAAGTGCGAAATTAGGAATAAACCTACGATAGTAGTTGCAAAACGCTACGAATCTTCTAACATCATCTGCATTTAAAGGCTTAAGATAATTTTTTATAACTTCGAATTTTGCTGGATCTGGAGAAATTCCTTTATCTGTATTTAAATGGCCTAGGTAAGCCACGTCCTTTCTAAACAATTGACATTTCTGGGGATTTAGTTTTAAACAGTATTTTCTGCAAGTTTCAAATACAGCTTCCAAATTTTTCAAATGATGCTTTTCTGAACATCCGACAAGAATTATATCATCTACATACATAAATGCTTTTTCAGGTGTAAGCGATGCAAAAGCGATTTGCATCATACGCTGAAGGCTATTGGGACTCACTGACAGTCCGAAAGGCAAACGTTTAAATCTGTATGTGCCTGAATTAACGGTAAAACTAGTTATATCTCTAGATTCTTCCTTCAAGGGAATTTGATGAAAGCCTGACATCAGATCCAAAACCGAAAACCATTTCGCTCTGCCTAGTTGATCTAAGATGTCCTCTTTGCGGGGTAGAGGAAATCTATCAGCTATTAATTTCTTGTTGACTTGCCTATAATTGATTACTAATCTCCATTCCTTGGTATTATTTGCCGATTTTTTCCGTACTAACAGAATAGGTGAATTATAACAACAAACTCATGGTTCAATGATATCATGTTTCAATAATCTGTTAACTTGTCTGTTTATTTCAGGTGTTTGAGAATGAGGTAATCTATAGTTTTTTACGTATGTTGGTTCGTCAGTTTTAGTTTTCAATTTTTGTTCGTAAAAATTATTATGCGTTAATATATCCTTTTTTAGAGCAAATATGTCAGAATAATTGTTACAGAGCGTTTTTAAATTAATTAATGTATCTGAAGGAAGATTTTTATTTTCAACATTTGATTTTAGTTTTTCATATAAATCTCTTTGTTTATCAGTAACTTCGTTTGTAATGGAATAAATGTTGTAGTTTTCAAGATTTTCAGTTTTTATATTTAACTCTGAAATAGGGATATCTTTATTATTGATATTAAGAAAATTTATTAGTGCTGTGTTGCCTCGTGTTACGGTACGTTTAACAAATATACATTTTGCTATTTCTTGATTTGGAACGTAAGTGCCAGAAAAATCATTATTTAATTTTATCTCACGGGTAACTTCCGACCAAGCTGGAAAAATAAACGTATCTTCGTCTGGTCCACCACGAAAAGGAATGATAAAATTTTGCGAATCCCGTATTGTTAGCGACCAAGTATTATAATCCAGTATACATCTAAATTTTGATAAGAAATCTGGACCTAAAATACCATCGGCAGCTAGGGGAAAATCATTTTTAACTAACTGAAACTCTTGATGAATTGATTTATTATTGTCAATGAAAATTTCTAATTTAATTGCCAAACATGATTCTATACATGTATTTGTAATTCCGCGAATTGTATAATTTCTCTTTCTTGTTTGAAGTTGTACGTCAGAATTTTGAAAACTATCTTTTAAAAGAGATATGTCTGCCCCTGAATCTACTAAGAATGTAAAACATCCAAATTTTGTTGATAAATTTACGAAGTTTGAAAATGATAGATTAAGAATGCTTATTGGTTGTCGATTTCCGTATCCCCCATCCTCATCGGAGGGGGCACTAGCGAGTTTTTCGACTCGTATGCCCTAACATTTGCTGAAAACTGGCTATTCGCAGAACCTTGACGTTTTCCAGCTCTTGAATCACCGCGATCATTATAATAAGGTCTACTAGTATTATTTGTACCATGGTAATTTTGGCGTGAAAAGTTACCGCGATTTCCATTTCTTCGATTAAAATTTCCACAATGATAGTTATGGTAGAAGCGATTAAAATTGCCTCGTCTTTTGGGGTTTCCTCTCATTGAGTTGCTAAACATAATTGTCGCATTACTGTTATCTGAATCGACACTAAGATATTTGGTTAGAGCATCCTGAACTGTTTCAAACGTGCCTGCTTCTATAACTATTTTTGCTCTTTCAGATTTAGAATTTGAAATCAAAGTTTTAATTACTTTATTTTTCGCAAAAGATTGCGCTGTGTCTTAACGAACTCCTTCCGAGATGTATGCTTGTTGAAGACTTTCTGCTAATTGATCAATCTGTTGCATAAATAGTGACGTATCTCTGCCTTGTTGTTTAAGATTTAATAGTCGTGCTTCGATAACGTCGGATTTATCACCCCTGCATTTGCACTTTAATTCAGTAATAAGTGTTTTCAGATCGGTAACCTTATCAGTAGTTGCAGATCTTGCTTTCCCCGTTAATCGCGTTTTTACTAAGGTTAAAGCATTATCCTCGTTGCCGGTGCAATGTTTGCTAAGTAGTAATAATGAATCAATAATCGAGTCTAATGCCGACGAATTACCGTCAAACGATTTCGGAAGAATTTTATCAGCTAGATTAATAAAATCTGATAACGAAGTCATAGTGATTATTGTTTGTGAAAACGATTTTTGAAATTCTTGTTACCAAATTAATATCTCATTTCTTTAATTTAGGAGGAATTTCGAAATCCAAATCAAGTTTCGAAAACGCTTTGATTGTACGCTCACGAATTTTGTGAAATATAATATTTATTATGCCTTGATGTTCCAAACTGCATTGGCTCCAAGAAGTAGTTGCAAGTGTAACATATTCATTGTATATATTGATAATTTCATTTAATATTTCAAGTCTAACTTCTTCAGTTTTTGGAACTAACCTTTTGATTACTCTCTTAGTTTGTACATAATGCTCATCTTGCAAACGTTTTAAATTTGCCTCTAAGACTTCCCACAGTATTGATAACGCTAATTGTGAAAATTAAAAATTACATCGCCCTTTGACATCATTTAGTATTAATTTAACAAAAAAAATTTTTTTTTGCACACTATCAAAATTAGAATTGCAATTTGACAAAGTGAATATTAATTTTTTTTTTCTGATAAATATTAAATAAATGTTCCCATTTCACAATGAATACGCAATATTGCATATTTATGAATTTGTGTATTAAGTCAATTACCTACTGTTATCAGCAATTCTACATTGTGCCGTTGTTGATTGCTTCGACTGGACTTTGGTGATATCTTCCATATGTCGAAATTGATCCTTTTGGTTATTTCGACTTCCGTGGTATGATTTGTGATCTTGAATTGTCTGCACTTTGCGCTCACTCAGTAATTTATCACGTCGCGACGCCAGCGATTTGTCGATTGTTCATATGTTCGTTAATTAAACTACATTTGCTGAAGCACGTGCAGCACGTCTAAGCGTTCTACGCTTGATGTGACTATTATAAGTTTTTACGATTTTTAAAATAAAGCTTACTACCACAATTACGAATATTATGTACAACATAATTTTTACATCACCAACTAACTGTATATTAGATGTCTGCGTAATAAAATTTGCATTTACCGCCCGTTTTCAGTAAGCTCTTGATCGGCATGATGACTTTGAGTCTTACCCATTTGTTTATATTTGGTTTTAGATTTAGTGGTAATAAGTTTTTCGTGATTCACTCACTATTCCGGTACTCGCACTCATATTTATTTTACGTACACTGTTACGGTCGCCATGTTAAAGGTTGTTAATAAGGGTTAAGAATGGATGTATTAAATTAATCGAACTACTGTTTTCTATTAAGGTATGACCCTGTCTATTTAATAATAGCTAACCGAGTGTCGAGTATACATACATTAGTTCATATTTATTAATTCTAAAGTAGGACAGCTGAGGTGTGCATTTAATACATTTGCACACAACAGTAGGAATAATTAACTATTACAAATGTTCCGGTTTAGTTTTAAATTACCATTACTTTAATTAGCGCAAAATAACAAAAACGTATATGTAACATTTAATACTTCTTAATTTTAACGACTAAATTATATACCATTTAAACAGTTTACGGTAATAACAATGCGTTCTATCTATTACAATGAATAATGGGTTTATGTTAAGAAAATCAATGGAAATTTTGTGTTAAAGCAAAGTGTTAATTGCAAAAAATCTGTACTTATAACAAGCACTAAGCTTTAGAGATGACAACGATTTATTTATAGTACCTTTAGAAAATTGCTTATAACATAACGAACTAGCATCCAGTAAGTGTATTTTTCCAAATACAGTGCAATCAAAGACAAATTTATTATTGTTAAAAGTACTAATAAACGTTTTGAAATATCCCAAAAAAGATAAGTATTTTATTGTGAAATATTGAAGATGATCGAATTACTAAATTAAAATAACCGATTGGACTTGTCACCTAGATTTTTAATTGCTGTTATGATCAAAGAAATTTATTATGTCAACGTAGTTAGCCATTTTCGTGTGTGTTATATTATATAGTTATTCTTTGATGTTTTGCTACACTTTGATTTTACGGCGGCAACGTTGTCGGGACTCATAGCGACCTGATAACATAGCGGGCTCAACAGAGTACACTTGGTACCTATATATATATATATATATATATATATATATATATATATATATATATATATATATATATATTGAGTGTAATGTTACTGTTAATAAATAATGCATGTTGTAGTTGTACGTCATAACTATTTTTTAATTGTCAACGTCAGTAAAATTTGCTAATAGTCATGCTATTTTATGTTTCGTAGGCTCATAATAAAATTAAAATGCTCAACCTCATAAAATAAAAATTTTACGTTCACATTTCAGTAGCAAGGTCCGTACTTTTGCGACCTTTATAGCTTTTTCAGTTTTAGGCCTCCACACATGTTTAACAAACAACAAAAGTACTGACAGAAATTATAGAAACGGTGCCTGTGAAAAAAAACGGGTTATCATTCCAACGTTACATTACATGTAAATTTATAACTACTATGGGAAAAATTCCAGTTGTTTTGGAACAAATTAATTTCACAGTATAATTTTTAGAAAATGTGAAACATGTATTCATATTTTTATTACTCTAAAGAACGATTCTGTACTTCAACAATAAGTATTGACCGGTCACTAATAATTTTTATTTTTGATCGTTAAATTACGTTTCACAAGATTTATTATTTTTAAATGTAGTATTAACCCTCTTTCCACATTTGTTGCGTCATAAACTACCTTAGTCCAGGTACAGTTTAAAGAATACATTTTGTTGAAAATCTTTATTCTCATTATGGCTTGTAAAGTTTGAATGTTAAGTAACATTACGAAAGCTTAAAACATAAAGTGCACGTTTCGTTTTAACCGTGTAGTTTGAATTGTAAATGCGTCATTGGAAAGGAACTAAAAAAATTTGCAGATATTCTGTTAACAAATCTATTACAAATGTTACTTGGTAAAACCTTACGTCATTCACACTAAGGTCTTCTCAATTAATGTGATATGTAATAAATTATTAAATACTTTTAATAATGGATAAACTAATTTTTTCATTTTGCGCTTGAATTTCATTATTTCTGACATTAACTACGCATGCCACAGTTGTAATATTGCAACTTAAATTGTGAAATGAGAATAAACTTCTGTTTAATAAAACTTTCGCAAGCACATAAAGTTTTCAGTCTTTTATGAAATAAAATATTCAAGTTTTCCTAACTTTCATACACTGTCGCTCCTTACATTTACACAGTGATATATAAATCAAAATTACTAAAAACGTAGTCATACTTGAAACGTGTCGCCATTTACAAATGCACAAAACCTAAGGGAACTGAAAACATGAACATGAAATGTAATTCTAGTAGACATACGTTATACGTTGATCACTATTATATAAACACAAAGTAAATAATGACCTTGTGCGTGTCTCATGTTGTTGTATTGTTAATAGTGAAGTAAGCAAACTAATAAATCTGTTCAGCGGGAAATTTGTATTATAATGATATATATAAATATTGTGCAAGTTCCACAAACAATCTTATAGCATTTTCCGTGTACAAAAAAATAAATTAATAATTTCTTCATTTAAGAGATAAGTACTAAGCCACAAGCACTAAAAACTTGACATTTGAAAAATTGTTTCTCGTATCCATAGCAACCATTCATACCATTCTCGAAATAATGGGCTAAAGAATTAAAATTTTCCGTTTTTTGGAAACAACCCTAGTACAGTTTGATTCAGGTATAACAACATGTGACATCAATTTGTAGCAAATCTTATCGATTACGTAACAAAAAATAGGGTATTCCATTTAAAGAAATTAATTTTTTGCATCTTGAAATGCAAAAATACATACAAACATACATTACAAACTTAATTGGATTTTAACTTTTTATCTCAATCCAAATACGAGTTACAGTCAAGTTAAACGTATCCTGAAGATGTAAAGTGGGATCTTGCCGAAACGTTGATTATCAACACCAACGCGGAGCAGTTCCCGGAACATCGAATTGAACTGATGACTGCTGTGCGATCCTCGTTAATTGTTCCTCAGCTGGAGTTTACTTTCTCTACCTTAGTTTCTTTTTTCTTTTTATTTAATACCAACTTCCATGCAATCCCTGGGCGTCGTCTCGGGTATTAAGGCTGTTTGGGCGTTTTTCGATTTCTACAGCTTTTATTATCCTCTTGATTAGATGTTCTGCTGATTCTATCCCTCTGACCTTATCAAAGTTGATACTTCATGTTAAAGACGAGCTTGTGATGTCTTTCCCTATTTCTAATCTGGCCTGGTAGTACATTGTCTCAACAATATATATTTCATCTATGAGGATCAACAATGCAAACTTTCTAACTCCTTTTTGCTTTTACAAGAAATTTCGTTGTTCATTTTTATAAAAAATATTTCTTAAAGTAAGTTTTTTTTTTAAATTTTGTTATATATCTGAAATTTTAATATTATCGTACTGAAAAAGGTGTCCTTTATCATTGCAGTCTCTATCTAATTTGAAATTGTTTTTAATACAATTTTTGTTTATGTACAATCAACAACTATCAGTTACTTTACATAAATATAAGTATTACAAATATTATCATCACTAATTTTTTAAGAAATAGTTTAAAATTCCATTTCTTTCATTATTACAAGCACGGCAATTTTTAATTTACGGTTTAGTAAAACTATAAACTTACTTCAAAACATTTCAAATTATAGCAGTAATTGTATTAAACAAAACTTGTAATGTCAGCAAAAATAAATAACTTAATTAAAAAAACCAATCAGGCACTCCATTGTTAATTTAACAGGATAAATTTAGTAGTATCCTCATACTGACGCATGAATAATTATCCGAAAAACAAGAATAAAAATAGAATTTTAAAATACGTAGTATAAGTAGTTCAACTATTGTTTGTGATAATATATAAAAGCTTAAATTTTAGCTTCTATATCAGAGAACTTTTTCTACTCAAACCAAATAAACGTTTTTACTTACAAATTTTTGCACCTTAGATAGTTGAGTATAAACCCCAATTTGGATGAAAAGTACAAAAGAGCCGATCTTGCTTCAATTTTAGGTTGTTTTAATTGTATTTCTATCACAAAAGTTACTAAATATTTTACTCTAGTGTCATTTATGGTTTATTACTTTCCCAATTGCAATAAGTTGTCTCAATATAATTCAAAGAATACATTTCAAGAAACCTAACCAAATTTGTATAGTAGTGTAAAACATTTTATTCTTAAATAAATGTATTAAAATTCTAAGTTAAACTATAAAACAAACACAACAATGGATTATAATTACAATTTATCTAAAGTTTAATTAACAATAATTTTTCTATAATCATTAAATGTTGACATTTTCTACCTCGCGACGCGTAGCAAAAGCAACAGTTATTGCCCATGAGTTTAAATACTGTCTAGCGAGTTATTGTATTCACACGGGGATAAAAACTGACATGCTACAAAATGTTTCTCTGTAAATCACAATTTTGTGGTATAGGAAAAATATATTGCATTTCATACTGGGGTAAAAGTCATTTTTAACGTACGATGCACTTTTCGGTAGACAAAATTACACTTCACACTAAAATCTCGTTTTATCCTTTGTATACTAAATAACTATTACTAAATACTTAATCCAACCTAATCGTAATTGGAACTATTTAATTTATTCCATCTTTAAAATATAACTGAAGTAAACTATAATTCATAAATAATTTATGTGTTTTAATAATCACGCTTATTATCAGTTTGTAACCCATTACTATACAAAATCAGAAGGATAATTTAGACGAAACCAGTAACTAAATTGAAAAAAAACTGTTGTTATGCTATTAAATGTAAATAGTGTAATTAGAATAAGCAACGTAATCTCGTAATATTGCTAATTTAAGGCAATTACTTTAATGTAACTTTGACCATCATCAACAATTAACGAAAAAATAAAAGTAATGGAAAGGTTATAATATTATTTGTAATTTTTTTAGCATAGTTGTACTTATTTACTATGTTTAACTTTTACATGTGAAAATTAAACATACTAAATAAGTACTTTAAGAACTAGTACTCCACGGCGCCGTAAAAGTATGTACATGCAAATCCTCCATGGTGTTGAGATAAACTCGATTCAGCGATACACTTTTTAACGTTGACTAAAAACAATACATAATCTGATATTGCAATTTAATATTTAATATTTGTAAATGACATGTGATCAGAACGTCATAGTATTAATTTTCCTTATAGGTATTTTCGCTTTTAATTCTTTATTCATTGTTTCAAATAAGTTAAGGAAATAACTAATTCTTTAATAAATTATCTTAAGAACGCTAACGTATTATGATTATAAGTAAATCCCTAAATACGAAAACTAAAACCGTCAATTTTTATTAGCTGATATTACAATCTACTACAAATGTATGAATGTAAAAGGAGATTTTTTGGATCTAACGGTAAAAAGTGAGTTTGTTTAAAATCAGCATTTAATATCAGTATTACATATTTTACAAACGAAAAGAAAATACCGAAAATGATTTTAGTTTGCATAGTTTACATTCCAGGCGTTACGCTATTTTTGTGGAAATCGAGAAAACTAGATGACCTTGTCTTTGTACGACAACGTAGTGGTGCGACTACGACGTTTTATAGACAATTCTGAAAAAGATGCACCCTTGTGGTCTACACTTTCAACTAAAACCACCTTTTTCTAGATATATCGTCCAAGCCGCACCATCGTGAAATTTGGTGTATAGATAACTAACGTGACATAGACCTGAAATATGGGCCATGACGTGCTCGCACCACGATTTGGTGCGGCAACGTATATATTGGTGCGAGAACGGCGATATATCTTCTAATTTGATGCGACAACGTCGAAATTCCTATATATATATATATATATATATATATATATATATATATATATATATATATATATATATAATTACAAACGAATAGAAAATACCAAAATGATTTTAGTTTGCATAGTTTACATTCCAGGTAGTTGCGTTAGGCTATTTTTGTGGAAATCGAGAAAACCGGTTGACCTTGTCTTTGTGCGACAACATAGTGGTGCGACTACGACGTTTTAGAGACAATTCTGGAAAAAACGCACCCTCGTGGTCTATATTTTCAACTAAAACCGCCTTTTTCTAGATATATCGTCCAAGTCCCACCATCGTGAAATTTGGTATGTAGATAACTAACATGACATAGACCTGAAATATAGGCGATATATATATATATATATATATATATATATATATATATATATATATATATATATGTCTCTTGTAAGAAGTCTAATAGTCGATTATTATGTAGGACGTGTAAAGTTATGATTATTGAGCGAAATATTGATCAACTTACCCGTCGAATTTACTATACGATTTTATCTTCAAAAGACTAGTAAATATCCTTCGGAGTGATGACTAATGGCAAGTGTGCGTCATTCTGACAGATTGCTTCTGTCTGAAGTTTTCTATCAAAATCACATTGTCCTAGCCGCATTGTTAGTTTCAATCTGACATTTTCTATCAAAATCATATTATCCTAGCCTCATTATTAGTTTCAACTTCAGTCTCATTATTAGGTTGAAGTGAATAATGGCGCAAGGAGTATATGATTTGAAATACACAAATAAGAGAAAACTTAAACTATCTAAATTGACAGGAATAATGACAAGTTTATTAGTTTGTCGAAGAAAAAATTAATCATAATTCACAAATATTGTAATTAATACTTTTATATAATTAGTAACTAAGGTTCTGTATGTGACTATACAACCCGCAAAATTGAATTTTCAGAGCGATTATGAATTTGGTATGAACCTTTTTGCAATTTAGCATCATTATTATATTATTTTAAATTTTTAGGACTTCTCTATCATGTTAAAACCCGATAATTCGTAAATTTGGACTACTTTGCTATCGCAACATATAGTCCATTCTGTTTATAATGAACATTACACATCTACAGGTTAGTTATAAAGACATAAAGATATTTACATGTATATTAGTATAATGTTTATAATATGAAAAAAAGTATTAGATGGGTATAAATAAGAAATAGAACTCCTTTGTACATTTTAGGCAAACAAAAATATTAATAAATTAAAGATAGCCATCCTCGAACTGACCAAGGCCACATCAAAACGCGTCTACATCCTTTTCGCTCTGTAACACAGAAAGCATCGAAAGTCAAGTGCTGGTCATATCATATTTTATTAATATTTACTAATTTGATTAATATTAACGTGTAAAGTTTATTTTAAATTCTTTGGTAGTATTCATGATAAAATCTAATTCAACCGTTGAAAACATGTGACCAAAGTAAGTGTAATTACTTACTTAGTTACCTCTTAAATATTTTAACTATGCCTATCGTTAATTGAAATAATTCTTTGTTTAGATCCATATAGTTCATGTTTCTGTATATAACAAGAGTATAGAAGAAATAATAAAAAGGGCACTTACAAAATAACAGTTGTTAACAACATTTCCAAATAATGCATGCTGTTCCATTGAAGTCGATCTATAACCCTTCTCGCCTTCGTAGTTGAAGTCAAGTCTTTCAAAGGATGATGTGCTTCGTACTTGAATAAATTTGAGTTTGGAACATCCGGATTTGACAATAGTAGGTAGCCAATGAAGTATTGATATACGAGTCGTCACTTGGCTATCCAGTTCGTAGCCCCAATTATTATATTTTGAAATTAAATATGTTTTTATTTAAAGTAATTATATTTTGAATATTATCCGCTAAGGTAACGCCGCCATCTTATAGTTTATAGCTTAAAATAAGGTTAACGTTAAGAATTTTAGCAGAAAATGTGTTATAATCCTTGGATATTATGAAAGTTTTGATACATAATTATTTAAACCTCTGCTCTTAAGAAAATATCTGTGTGTAACACCACTCTCATAACAAGGTCATTACGAAAGTAGGTAACAGTGTAAAAACAAAAACAACAAACTATGTCAAACAGACAGATAGAGATGAATAGACCTAAATACATGTTAACATAAACAAATTTTCCAAATCCGCCCGCTGCTATAAGATATCAATAATACAGTTTAACCATTTGCATTCATATTTAATTAATTTTTAGACTTACCTGGCGTTATATAAAGAAACGATATAAAGAAAAGGTATGTAAAATTAACTTTTCTTTAATAAATATGGCTACTCTATTCTAAATTAATCGTTACTCAGCTATTGAAAAACTTCTAACACTTAAATTCTATTTTTTTGCCCTAAATTCCGCGTCGTATCAAAAAATTGCATAGAGCATAATTAATCGATATGTTTGAAGTCTATATTTGTGTATTTTTATATCTTTGAAATATGCAGATGTTTTAGAAATATTTGATAAAAACCAAAGCTGCCCCTAATAAATCCTGCTCACCGCCGCTGGATTTCTTACTAAATCTAATCATCTCCAAGCGAAATGAAAACAAGCTTAAATACAATTTTTTTAGTAGGTAGGTGTTTTCGATATGGAATTATCATCGATACTAACATACATCCACACGCACGCACGTACGCACGCACGCGCGCTCACACACGCACACACACACAGACACACACACACACACACACACACACGCACACACACAGACACACACAGACACACAGACACACAGACACACCCACACAGACACACACGCACACACACACCCACACACACCCACACACACATACACACACATACACACACACACACACACACACACACACACACACACACACACACACACACACACACACACACACACACACACACACACACATACACTCACTGCAAGCAAAGACACAAATTCCTTACTCATAATCATTCCTATGGAAATATAACTGTAGTATTTATCCGTAAAAATTATTTTAGTAAAATATTCGTCGTTATTGTCGTCAAAAGCATTTATTGTAAGGTTATATTCAATAATTTTTAATTGCATAATTTACAAACAGTAGAGTTCTATTACAAAATCTTAATCGTACACCTGTAAGATGTAAGCAAGCTGTAAAACTCCAAACAATGTGAACATCTTTCAGTAATAAAGATAAGTATGAAACAAAATTGTTTCTACTAATTGCAAATAATCACTCACCGCCCACGTTGTCCTAAATTTTACTGTAATATAATTTCGTTGTCTAACTTTTAAATTTTTAATTAGTCTATGACTAGCTAAAAGGCAAACATGAGATAATACGCCCTGTAACTTAAAAATCAGGTATTTGATCAAGATATCTTTTCTATTTTCAGCTTTCATTAACGTTTCACACATTACTAAATTAAGATATTAAACCTATTAAGTCAATAAATTAAAAATAAATTCAACAACTAGCCATTCACTGTAAAATGTCATATAGATTACGTTTTGGAGAGTAACATTTTATGTGAACTCTGATGCTAGGATTTAACAAAATCAATAAGTTTATAAATAAAAGCATTCAATTTGTGGTAACGAACCACACGTAAATAAATTTAATTAAACGCCGTTGAAACCTGAAAAAAAAGTGACAGAATTGAGTGTAGTTAACTAACTTAAAATCTAACGCACAAAAACAATTTGAATTTTAGTTAATAGTTAAATGGTTTCATTGTCAGGGTTAGGTAAATTTTAACATCATGTATCAACAATTACATGTAGACTGAGTTTAAGTCGTTTTCCTTTTCGTGAAACTTAAGTTTACGCCAGATTGCACAATGGAATTTTTAGATGAAGAATTAAAGATTTGTTCCTTTTATAAGTTGGACCGCCTTCATAAATATTATTAAACTTTAAGTTACTATTAATTAATCCGTGCGGTACACGGAAAGTGTAAAATGACAGATCAGAAATTGTCATTGTTAAAAGTTATCGATTTTTCTAACTAGATTTAAACAGGTTAAAAGCTATCATTGGAATTGAATGTGGATAACCTTGAGCCTAATTTTGTTGTTGGATGAATTCAATTATAACTCGAAAATTACAACCAGTTCTGGATCACACGGTAACTGCGATGTATAAAATTATACCCCTCTAGAAGGGAGTAGACAGAGTGATTCTAACTGTATGTCCTTTTTTTAGATTTCTTTTTCCAAATAGTGCTAAAAGACTTGCATAACTTTCGTATTTATAATTATTTAGCAGTAAGGGATAAAACGTTTAGTTATGTTCGAGTGCTAAAGTAATTTTCGTACCGGAGAAGTGTTTTGGAAAATAATTTTTCAATTTTTACAAGAGTTTGTGTTTAAAGAAAAAAGTAACAGCAATTTTTAATTAAATGGAATGCTATGTATTTCTATTGTAGTCCCGTTGCGTAAGAAATAAGAGAAAAAGTTGCGCTGAATTCCTTTCATTACGGTGAGATTCACGAATAGTAGAAAATTAAATACAAGTTCTTATTATTTCTAAAGTTGTTGGTGAAAATACGACTGTAACGTAGTAAATTGTTTAAAAAGACAGTGGCGTAGACGTTTAAATTACAATCAGAGTATATAACATAAAAAAATGTCAATTTCGTTTTATGAAGGAGTTGTAACATTAAAAGCGGCTGCCAAAGTATAAACACTAAAACTGGGCCAACTTATAACATTAAAACAAAGGCGATGATGTAATAACCAATTTGTAATTGATCAAATAATTTTAATTAATAAAAAAATATTACCAAATAACAATCGCTACTGCCGTCGGCTCAATCGGTAGATGAAGATAAGGAAGAGTTCTAATATACTGAGTTTAATTAACATACCTGAAATACTGCATGCTTCTCATCTGCTTAATTATTTTCACTTATACCTAATTAATAAGAAAAAATATGTAATGTAAATAAAAGCAATAAAATGATACCTCGGGCGCCAAGCTATTTTTAAATATACGTTATTGGAACAGCTAAACCAAGTTTGTTAATAATAATACAACATTAATCAAAATGAAAATAAAATTACAAGACACACTAAAGTTTATTTAATACCCAATTGTAATGGAAAAAGTCTTAAATATATTCGTTAATTACTAAAAAATCATACCTTTAAACAGTTCTGTATATGTATTTTATTATCGCTGGTGACACATGAAACGTAACGGTCAACTAGATGAAATAATTATAGCATCATTGTGGTGCAATCTCCAGATCTAAGGTTATCAGCACACCCCACTGGAATTGTCTTGATAATTTATTCTTAATAATTTGAATCCATAATAATCAATGCATTACTTTGAAGTTTTTAGTATGTAAAAAATTTGCGATTTATGATGTAAACCCAGTAAAATAAGGTAGTTCATAAAAGTGGTACTTTAAAAGTAAAAATTAAAAATTAATTCCATTGCAAGTAAAAAATAGCAAAATAGTGCTTTAAAGAATATATGCATTATTAAAGTATGCAAAAGGTGTAAACGTATAAAAGTGTAATAGTAAATAAGTAAATAAGTGCCTAAAAAAAAGCAAAGGCTTTAATTTTAACTATAATGAGAAAAAAAATAACTTACCATCTACCGATGGCACTTTACATTGAAATTTAGGGAAAATTCCCCACAACTACATGCTGTTACATTTAGCAGCAAGTGAATTGAAAAAGAAAAAAAGGCTAGTTATTACGCATTGCGCGGCTTTTAAATGATCAGAATACCATTTCTAAGGAAGGGGAAATATAAATCTCTATTAAATATATTCACATAAAAAACATGTACTATTAAGATATGCAATTTAAGTTGCCTACCTCATACAAAACTTAAGAACTTTTCCTATATTTACCACTAAATGAATGAAAGATCAAAATCAATGTATTTTTTTTTAATACAACCAAAATGGTTGTTACAGAGTACTACAATTTTAAGTACTTTAATATTTTAAAACAATTATTAGAGTATTTTGTACTGCTTTTTTTTAAGCCACCTAAAGCAATAACTAGTACGACATCAACCGAAAAGCGTTGTGTTACGCACCAAATATATAAGATCACCGATAATGAGGTGATCGTATGTTAAGAGCTCCTTCTGCCAATTGTTAAACTTGAAAGACTCTCGGATTGCATAATTATAATTAAAAATTGTTATTACTAGTAGTTTTTTTGGTGTTTGAACATCGAGGGATACGATAACTTTTATTTCTCTTATTATTAACCGCATTCTATACATCTGCTATTTTCAAACACAAGTGTATGTTGTGCCTAGACTGCAAATAGTAATATAAATTATCGCAGGTTATCAGAAGAATGCATTTTAGTGTTAAAGAGTTTAAAAATCGTATGGACATCATTTTTGAAGATTCACTACGTGTATTAATGTTTTTTGTTTGTATTTCAAAGTAAATAACCTCTATAGAGTTGCTCAAACGTTATTATTCGTTTAATTAAAGAGATTAATTTAGTGAGTACATAACAGTGCTTGGAGATTTGATTTGAACTCTATTTTTTACTCCAATGACGTATAAATTAATGGTCAACGTTTCTGAATTAATTAAATCATGCTTAAATTCTCTAAATCTATGAGTTAAAAGAGAATATTTTAGCACTAACGTCATTTTTATTAAAAAGAATAATTATTAGCATTCATCAGTGTAGGCGTAATAATAAACCTACCTTTGTGGGGTAATCAATAATTTTTATTAATAATTTCTAAACCCTTTTCGAATTTGAAACTCAATAAAAAAAGTCTCTTTTTAACTTACTGTAAGTGGTTTTAATTTGTAAAGATATCATTCATGAGTTGAATGATATTTTTATTGCTATCTGGTTTCCGTGTGCATAAATGAACTTAACAAACTCCGTTTTCCCTTTCATATCAGTATGCTCCAGCTAACTCAAATAACACAAGAATTGGTTTTATTAATATGAGAAATGATGATTGTTATCATTTATAAAATTTGCATTCCATTGGACTTAATATGTATAATTGCTAAACATATTAAATTTGCTTCCTTCTGTATTAAAGCGCTTGGCATTGGTATCAGATTTTCAATATTCGTAACAGTCAATAATAAAAATAAATCAAACGTCAATATACCTATTTAATTAAATCCAAATTCGAACAAAATGCATCAATGCTTTGTTTACAATACATAAATAAAGAACAATCTTATTCCTAGGTTAGTACTCCTATCAGTTAACATACGACAATAATTTTTTATCAAACTTGAAGGGAATGTTCTCCGTTCACAATTTATATTCAAGTTCAAAGAAAAGAAAACACATAAAACTTTTTTTATTTACACAAAGATAAATCATACTTTTATCTGTCACTCGGTTGAAGGCTGATGACGTATTGTGCGTTTCAGGACTGGTCAAGGGGCTTCAAATGGGCGACACTTCCTGCTGGCGCCTTGTTCTTTTGTTTTCCCAATACCTTTTTTGGAGCTTTGTTATGGAATAACACGTTTCCACCTTTCTTTTCAACAATTTAACGATTTTGTTATTAATTGCTGGATATATTGACAGTCCTTTAATGCTCACTTTAATTGTCTATAGTTTTAACTACAATGGCCTGCGGCAACAAACAGTAAAATGAACTACAAACCGCAACACCTCCTTTTGTACATTGATAAATTCGAGTTATCGTTCTTTCAATATGGATTTATTACATTGAATCGATTACTGTCTTTTATAGTTATTATTCAATATTAAACACCTTTGAGGACCGCTTATGATACGTGCAAATGCGTTATTTTAAATTATTACGTCACCTTTAACGCGATTTTAAATTATGGAGTAATCATTTTATTATCACCAACTCGACAATAATTGCACTTTTATTCTTTCGCTTTTTACTAAATTAATAAGGAACGTATTACTTATGTTTACTTATCACAATACTAACTAAATTTTGTTATAATTTTTCAATTTATAGCACAGCGTGACTATTGTTAGGTCACTCGTGCTGCGGCGTCAATCAACCAACAACAACTTTCTAACTTCAACTTCAACTACCTATTAAAATTGCAGGACACTGGGACAGCGTTCCCTCTCTCTCCAAAGCATCCATGCTTTTTCAAACGGCCGCGTTCATTAAATATTTCCTAATTAATTATGTACACAATTTTGGGAAGCAAATTCAAGCTTTATTTCTCAATTTTAAATACATTTACATAACAACAACAAACAATTATTTCGCAATTCACAAAATATTATATAATTTAGCGCGAAATTTAGTTTCTCTATTAAACGGGCCATCCTATAAATATTATAATCCAGTAATTCAAGTAGTTTTAGCCCGGTATCTAGTGAACATAAGTGTAACTATAAAATTAAATGCATAAATTTCCAAGTATGAAATAATCGATTTTTTAGTTTTTAATTTTAAAAAATTTTTTTAAAAATAATGATTCATGTGCCCTTGCGATTATATTAAGAAAAAATGAAATAGAATATTAACCCAGATATTTATCCACAATTATGTCAATCTTCCAGAGAACACAGAACCGTAATGCAAAAATTTAAATAAAGTTGCATGTTCCATAAATTAGATTTTAATCGTACCAGAGCCAGTTAAAACGCCCTTTCCCGTACTGACGATAAATATATTTTTCCATTCTTCGTTTCTGCCCCACTCAGTGAAGCCAAATATCCTTCCGTGCCAGGGGAACCAAAGATCCATTTATTTAAATAACTTATTAATTGGAAAATTTAGTTATGTTTCATATATCTGTTTGGTTAAATGCGATTGGTAGGTTTGTTGATGCGATTTGTAAGTTGAAGTATTCAATAGAATTATAAAAAATAGGGCAATATACGTCTAAACTACTATTTTGTTGTTTACCAAAACACCTTGATATTTTTTACTGGAACGAAGACTAATTACAGGTTTCTAGTTAGTTGGAAAACTCTAATTGTGTTTAAATCTTGAGATGATTGCAGGATTTTAATTGGATAAAATCTAACAGGACAGATGGTTGTTAATAAGCTTGATAAGTGCAATTTACTAGGATTTTTCTTAATGATGATCGACCCGAGATGCAGGAGATAGATAGGATAACTCATATTACTATTTAAACAAGTTTTATCAGATCTGGTCGAGGTTTTAATCTTCAATAAATATTTGAAGCAGGATAATTACTCTGTGTAAACATTTTACGTTTACTACTGGACAGACGTGACTGAATGGTACTGGGTTTTAATTAACTCAGGTCAGACGTAACCATCAGTCAAACTACTTGAGGAACTGCGTGACGTACATACTTCTGAGGTAGCTATTACGATAACCTGCGTATATTCTAAACTGCGTAAATGATTTAAAACACGAGAACTTACGTTAAATTAATATGAATATTATTCACTTAGAGCGCAGGATTTTTGTTTGAAACTATTTGATCGAAAATAATAATCGTAGTCTAGACCTGGGTAACTTCAAACACAGCGATCTGCACATTTAGTTCATTTGCCTCCGTGGAGCTACCAGAAACGATCTTGAACTGACGCTAAATGAGGATATTACGCCTACCTGTCCGACGGTGAGAGAAAGCTTGCGTCTAGTGTTTGTGTAAGTAGTACTAACGATGCTTTAACTTGTAAGCTGAGCATTAAACGGCAGTAAGTCAGGGGCTGGACTGGAGCTGATCAGGTTAAGCAAAGACGGTTGTTAGGAAGAAAATCTGACATGATGACCTCGAGACAAACTCTCCTCGCACAAAAAAAGGAAAGCAATGTGTTTAATTCCCCCCCCCCCCTAAAAGGAGGCAAGCTGTTATACGTATATGTATGGTGGGATTAAGGAGATGTGAGCGGTAAGGATAGGATCGGAAGTAATGGAGTTCGGGTTCTGAGGGGGAAGATACTACCACTGCATTCGCCTAAACAGCCGCAAATAATATGCGTATACGCAGTAATCACGCCGCTATATGTGTATGAGGAAAACCCCTGAAAGAACTTCATGCAAGGTAGACGGTCACGGGGATCAAACCTATTACCTCCCGAATGCGGTTCGGTTCCTTACAAAAGCGTAACGCGCCGTTTTGTTCTATCTAGGTGTAGGTGAGAGTAGCTACTGGTGTGACGTAGGCGTCGCTTATCATGAGCGGAGGTTAACAATGAGGTTCTGATGCAAAAAGGCTTTTAAGAACGACAGTGGAAATAAAAATTGATTATTTTTTAATTCTAAGGTGCAAATGATGAATTAATCTGGGTACCTACCGTAATAGTTTCAAGTCTACGATATTGCGTAACTATAGTTAGTAAATTTGAGTTTATTTCTTTGTAGATTGGAAGGTGGTGTTATGGTATTAATGTCCTTATAGTGTATTGTTTTCCAATAATGCACCTATTTTTAAACACGTTAGAAGCGATATAATGCTATAGGGTATAATTAAGTAAGATAGAATGCGTAGTTACGAAACCAAGGTGACTGAACAATCTCGATTATAGTTTTTGCTAAAATAAAAGTCAAACTCACTTTGTTTATTACTAAAAATAGGTATGACAATAAATGTCAAAAATAAAATACAATATCTTTCTTTAATTGAGAGACGATACACAAAAAGGACATTAAATATAGTAGGCACCACGGGTGTTACAGGAATAATGCCCTCGGTCCACGTACATCCCTCGGGCCAAGTACATTGTTAACCACGGGACATTATTATACCTGTAACACCCTTGATACCTTAATTACAATATTAAATTATTCTAGAAATTACAAACGTAAACTACTAAATAGCAAAGAGAATTTATGCAAATAAGGTAAACTTCTTTGTATGTTAGCACAACTCTAAATTTCAATTATAAAAGTAAATTCTTGACACTAAATGTTTAATGTTTACACTTCAAGCTTGGAATAAACTGTTTTGGGGTAATGAATACTTTACATCCTCAAATGAGATCTTAAATTTCACTTTATACCTAAAAAGTAATGTGTTTTTATAAAATCTGCTGAATAGTAAAATTTTATTTAGCAGGGTGTACTTTGTAACCATTTGAAACCTTATATGGACATAAACAAGTTGTAAACTTCTGTGCTGAAACTTGAGCAGCAGGCACTAAGGTAATTAAAGTAATTAGAACTATTTAATGGTTGTTTTGGAATAGCATATAATTGCTTAATTAAGAGCTTTAATAGTAAACGTTCCTATTCAGGTAAAATAACCAAGTTATATATTATATTGTTTTAAAACACTTTCAGTTCTTTCATATGAATCACTTTTATTGTTTCTTTTTCCATTAGTGACAATTTTAAATTATACACAAGTTTATTTAAAAGGAGTGGGTGGAGAATCTGCATCAATTTTTTCCTCATAGGTCATAGAAATTTCACATTATGTATAATCGATGAAGTGACATTTCTCAGCAACCGTCTGTTTCATTTGAGCTTCAGTAAAAACACTTTTTACCGCCGCAGACGAAATTAACATAAGGTGACCATTTATGTAAAAATAAAAAAACGGGGCATTGCCGCATCACCCGAAAATTCTGTCAAAAATGTCTGTGTCTGTATGTGGCAGTTTCTTGTCAGTTTATTGAGTGCATGCGTGCGTACATCTGTACGTGCGGGTATGTAATTGTCAAGTGAGTGTATAATGTGTGTGTAGTGTCAGTAATGTGAGTTGAGTTTGAGTTGAGTTGTGCGTTAACCACTCTTTGCTCCTGACATCCTATGCTGCTCACTTTCATCGCTCATCGATCATCATCTCGTTCGTTCATTCTCATCTCACGTCACTGTCACTTTCACTGTCACCTTCACTTGCAATTTCTCTTTCACTTTCAATTTAACTTTTACTTTTACCGTTACCGTTACCGTTACCTTTACCTTGACCTTTACCTATACCTCTACCTCCACCTCCACCTACACCAGTACCTGTACCTTTGCCTTTGCCTTTGCCTTTGCCTCTGCCTCCGCCTCCGCCTCCGCCTCCGCCTCCGCCTCCGCTCTCCGCCTGCCTCGCTCCATCCGCCTCGCCTTCTTCGCCTTCTGTCCTTCCTTGCTTTTGTCACTTTTGCTTTCTTTCTGCTTTTCTTGCTTTACTCTTGCTCTTCTCTTGCTCTTCTCTTGCTTTCTCTTCTCTTACCTTGCTCTTGCTCTTGCTCTTGCCTCTCTTGCCTTGCTCTCTCTTCTCTTGCTCCTTGCTCTTGCTCTTGCTCTTGCTCTTGCTCTTGCTCTTGCTCTTGCTCTTGCTCTTGCTCTTGCTCTTGCTCTTGCTCTTGCTCTTGCTCTTGCTCTTGCTCTTGCTCTTGCTCTTGCTCTTGCTCTTGCTCTTGCTCTTGCTCTTGCTCTTGCTCTTGCTCTTGCTCTTGCTATTGCTCTTTGCTCTTGCTCTTGCTCTTGCTCTTGCTCTTGCTCTTGCTCTTGCTCTTGCTCTTGCTCTTGCTCTTTTGCTCTTGCTCTTGCTCTTGCTTCTTGCTCTTTGCTCTTGCTCTTGCTCTTGCTCTTGCTCTTGCTCTTGCTCTTGCTCTTGCTCTTGCTCTTGCTCTTGCTCTTGCTCTTGCTCTTGCTCTTGCTCTTGCTCTTGCTCTTGCTCTTGCTCTTGCTCTTGCTTTTGCTTTTGCTTTTGCTTTTACTTTTACCAGGTTTCGAAGTACTCAATTTACGAATATTTGCACAAATCTTAGTTGTGTAACTGTTGTATTATAGTATCAGTTGTACAGCGTTCCCGGAAAGTTTATCGAAAACAGTTTACGGAAAAAAATTCAGCGAAATGTCAATTTACCGAAAGAACAATTCGTCGAGATACAATTGAGAGATAAAGATGGCGAATTAACGCGGATCAGTGTGAGTAGGAATGAATAACGTTCTTAGGCAGGATCGTGTATAGAAGCCAAGTGAGATTTTTTTTAGTATGTTCATTCTTATGCTTAATGATTTGTTATGGACTACCGAAGAGCCCTTTTTCTTTTTTCACTCCCAGTGATGCTTCTGTTGTGTTTGTGATATTGTATTGATTACAAAAATGAGCTTTAATTGTGTTTGTTGTTTAAATAAATGGATTTTTAATAATCTTCTAGTATGAAATGTTTTGTAAGAGCATTTTTAATGGTGGTGTAATTTTCGTGTGGATGTATGTGGACTTGAGCGCAGATAGACGTAGAGACTCCGTGTACATAAGGTTTGTCTTGGGATAATCCTATCTTCTTGGTAAGTAGTCACGGAATTGTGTAAAAACGACAAGATTGTTACGGGCCAAATGTCCGCTAGAGATTAGTCAGTACAGATAAAGTGCACGTCACCGACGTAACTCTGTGGACTGGGTCGAGTGTCTCACCTAAACCGCTAACTAAAAGGGCGGTACGTTGAAACTCGGCAAAATTTCCAAAATGGGTACACGTGACAGAAAATCATACTTAAAAAATAATCAAAAATAACCTTTAAGTGAAACAGTGTACTAATTTTAGAATTTATAAGCGTCTATATCCGCTCTATATTCATAACTGTTCTCTCTGATAACAAAATATATCACTTTGCTTTATAATTCAGTTTCATAATTATTTCATATCAACACAGTTTATTCATCATGTCTATTCGACAATAAATCAAACTATAAAAAATTGCACAATAAATAATGAAAGAGTAATAAAAACACAGTAAAAGCTATTTCTTTTTACTGTGAGTTCATAATGTGGTTTATTGTAACGTTTAACCTATCAAGGTAAAAAGGAAGATGTTCATCTGACTAGACTTTCTATTTAATTCGAATTTACTTATTCTGATTTGAAGTCAGTATCAAAATAATAGCGTATGGTGATTAAATTATGAAAAAGTGATTGTAAACGCAAGGTATTTTATAAATAGTCTATACTTTTATTCCATTTAACATCCGGTAATCAATATTCAAAACTCACTTAAATGCTAATGAATTTAAATTTCTATACTGTTTAATTTTATTAATTAAAGACAGTGTTTCAAAAGCTTTAAAGTACGTGTAATTTAATGTAACCAGCTTCATTTTTAATCGAATTTACCTTCAATTAACCAAGTTAGATTACACAAGCGTAAGTATTAAAAAAACAACGTACAAAATTATTAGAGTGGCTTCATTTCATAGACTCGATTCTAAAGTTATTTCATGATTTTATAACTGTGAGGTAATTCATGAACCTTCAAAAGCATGTTATTGTTTTACAAAGACATTGATATTTAAAACTTTTAAGAATTCGGCCAGTTGAATGGAAGCACTAGTCCTTGAGCTTACCCAAGCACAACTTTTACATTTTATTGAGTGGGAAATAAGGCAATATATACTCGTTTCAAAATCATAAAGTGCGATCCAAATCGCCACATTTTGCGTGCACAATTGACCGTGTATAACTATGGAGTAAAAATTATTTACTGTATTCTGTAACATAACTCACCGTGTACAAATGGTCCTGCATAACTTGCTGTAACAAAAGTTACTGAGACATATCTCCCCGACGCAAAACTGGTCGTTAATCTGTGACAAGTTATCATACATTTTCTATTAAAAGCATTTAACTCGTAAGCAAACAGTTTTGATGTTTCGTACAACTGTTCTACAGATAACAATAATAAAAAATCTGAAGTAGGCAGCATATGACTTCTATATGAATATAGGGTAGAGTAAGTGACTTGGTGTACATATGTTTTCAAATTTCCCATATTTCCTCTTATATGAAATGTTCATAAATTGTAAGCCTTACTTTCATCTAATTAATTTAAATAATTTCTGCATTAATTTTGTGCATAACTAAGTAAACCATACTAATTATTTTAAACCTATCTACATCATTCACTCTCTTTAGCTTAACCCATTTGATCCCACTGTACTTGTTTGGGTACAGCTTACAAATGATACATTTAATGACTTCTATCGCTTAATAGGTGAACAAATGTAACTTAGTAGGAATCTATGACATGCATGGAGTGAGACTTTGTGCATTTGCCGGAAGGGAACGCTGTAGCTAATTCCCGGAGCACGTGTTTGTTTTGTAAACGAAATTTTAAATGCTTTGTTGATATTTGTGCTGATATTTATATAAGAAAAAAACGTTTTTTTTGTGCCTGTTACCATATACAGTTTGTAAGGTATGTATTTCAGTATACTACTTATAAGGCAGCACAATACTGTACTTTGGTACGTTACACTGTAGCATGCTAGGTAGGTGTACTCATTTGGGTACACCGGGCACTTACGAAGTCAAAAATCTATTCTGATTATTTTGTTGCAGACTGATTTTTCTGATGACGCCAACGAATTTTCGGGTATAAGTTCTGCAAGTTTTTATGGTAGGCGTTACAAAAGACTTGGTCCTACACTGGATAACATTGCAAGTATGAGTCGCGAAAATGTAGATATTGTTCTCACTCCTCACGACGTTGACGAATAAACCGACGAAGAAGATATTAATGAGGATAAATGTATTGATCCAGATTTTCCCTCTGATGTACCAGACGATGATGATGGTCCATTGTCTGGATTTTAAGCGAAACTGGACAGAGCTCCTCAAATCCTCGAAAAAAGGCAAAAACAAACAAAGAACCCGAACCTGTATGGAGTGGCGACATAATAAATATTCGAATGCAGGAAACTGATGGTTATAATTATCGCCTAAATAACATAAAAGAATGTACACGAAATGACACTCAAGTGGAAGTGTTAGAAAGAATCTTCGACGAAAAAATACTTACACATATTGCCAATCAATCCATGTTATATGCGGCGCAGAAAAATGATCATACATTTTTTGTCACTGGAGATGATCTTAATATTTTTACTGATATTTTGATCTTTAGTGGTTACCACACCCTGCCGAGAGGATGTTTGTACTGGAGTTTAGATGAGGAAGTGTCTCCAACGGGATGCCTACAAATCGTTATTATGATATAAAAAATATCTTCACTTTGCTGATAACTCCAGTCTCAACATGAGTGATTGTACAGGGTGGCCAACTAAGAATGCGAGGTACTCTATCTGGGAAACTATCCATCGTAGAGGCTTGCGCAAAAAAAAGTTATTACTAAAACGGCCAATACAAAAACCTGGAAAATATTTTCAAGTTTCTGAAATGGCCGCTAGGGGGCGTAACTGCAATCTTGAATCTAAAAAAGTGATGTTTCTGTGAATTCTGCTATATTAACCTAATAAACAAATAACAGATCTTTAAAGTCGAGGATAATATGAACTTTTTTGTTTTGCACTTTTTGACGTATGTCTAAAAATAAAGTGGTGGGGGGTATTTAAAGGTTTCCTTAAATAACCCCCTGTATCTTCGAAACGGCTAAGCCGATTTTAACAAACTTGGGCGCGTTGAAATGAGCTGTTCTTGGGCTACAAATGTTATAATATTTTAAGTTTTGTTAATTTCACATGTCGTCGCTAGAGGGCTTTGTTCGACATTCCGACAAAAACGGTTAATTTTCGCAAAAAAATTAAATGCATTGGTATGGCTTTTTTTTCATGAACAAGTAGCTAAAGTTCGCGAAATTCGCATCTCGATATCTTGTTCCTAACCTAAAATATCGGCCAAAGAAAACTTTATTCGAAAATCCCTTAAATTTTTATTTTTTTTAACTGTATTTTTCTGGAATTGTTTCTATTATGTAAGTTGTGGCCCTAAAAAGGACCGATTTAAAGGATGAAGGTTTTTAATGCCCCCGTAAATGCTCGAAATGATGACCATCACTCTCTATGCATTGCTGAAGCCTCTCATGACTAGACAAAACTGCAGCTTCAATTTCGGCTCTCGGTATGTTACGTATTGCGTTACGAATCCGATTTTTCATATCTTCTCTAGTAGTAGGTTGAGTCCGAAACACGATGTTCTTTAAGCGTCCCCATAAATAAAAGGCGAGGTAAGTTAAGTCTGGCGATCACGGAGGCCATGGAAACAGACTTCCTCTTCCAATCCACCGCTGTTGAAATACTGCGTTAATATGCTCTCACACATTAACAGCAAAATGTGCTGGGCAACCATCCAACTGTAAAAACAATTTTTGCCTTGTTTCCAGAGGGACATCTTCCAACAACAACGGTAATTGATTGGCCAAAAAGTCAAGAAATACATTGCCATTTAGGGGTTGCTCGACAAAATATGGCCCAATAATTGTGCCTTCTAGTATGCCACGCCATACGTTTAAACTCCAACGTCCTTGGCGCTGAACCTCATGCAACCAATGGACATTTTCTGCAGACCAATAATGCATATTGTGCAGATTGACTCTCCCGTCACTACTGAAGGTGGCTTCATCGGACCAAAGAATTTGAAATAAAAATTCTCTATTTTCGCGTATCATGCCTAACATACAATGGCAATAATCTAACCTTCGATCAAAATCTTCCTGTTTCAAGGCCTGATGCAAAACGACATGATATGGGTGCATTCTTAAAGTAATTAAAAAAAAGTTTAAACGAATACTTATATATTTTGATGGCCATTAGAACTTTCCTATGGCCCTTCAAAATATTTTGAACCGTTGTCCGTGATATGCCCAACTCCGTGGATAATGCTCTTGTGCTAACATAAGGATTTCCTTCAATATAGCCCAGTACACGGTTAATATATTCTTGTGTTCTTCCAATTCTTTGCCGAAAACTACCATTGGCTCGTAATCTCGCCACTAATCGGGGAAAAACTCTTACATCGCAAGGACGCCGATTTCGATATCGAGCCGCGTAAACTCCTTTAGCTACTGCGGCATTCTGAAGACATTCAAAATAAACCGCAAGCATATCAACAGCTTCATTATTCGTAAAACGCACTTTGAAAGCACAAAAATTGCTCAAAGTAACGCGAAAGTATTGACAACTATTGACAATTTGAGGATTATGTATGTTTTGTTTAGGTACATGTTTTCATTGCCTGCTTCTATTAATCGTATTTTTCGTATATATCCATAGTGAATATGCATTTAAACAAACAAAAAATAGGCCTTTCGTATAACTTTTAACATTGCTTACTTGCCCGTAGTAATTTCAAAAAGGGTGATTTTATTCTGGTAAATAAATTTACGAACATTTAAAATCGCAATTTCTAGGTAGCCTATTCAGAGCCGAAATTTCAGAAACCTGAAAATATTTTCCAGGTTTTTGTATTGGTCGTTTTAGTAATAACTTTTGTTTGCGCAAGCCTCTACGATGGATAGTTTCCCAGATACAGTACCTTGCATTCTTAGTTGGCCACCCTGTACAAAGTAAGACCTCTAATGGAAATGCTTAACAATATAATAATGCTCATCGTTCTATTGATGAATCAATGGTGATGTACTTGGGTCACCATTCCGCAAAGCAATTCATTAGAGAAAGCCAGTAAGATTTGGGTATAAAGAATGGAGGATTACCAGCTCAACGTGGTATTGATACAATTTTGATGTTTACTGTGCTGCCAAACCATTAAAAACTTTAAAGGAAAAAGGCTTTAGAGCAACGGGAACAGTTTGAGAGAATAGGACAAAAAACTGTCCATCATTATTTGTCAAATGGAAAGACACTAACATCGTAACCATGGCAACCAAGTACGACAGTATTGAACCACAGTCGAAAGTTAAACGCTGGTCTTCGCCGAAAAAAGAGAAAATCGATGTACCACAGCCCTTTTTGTTTTCCGAACGGAGGAATAGATCTTCTAGATCAAGGAGTTAATAATTATAGAATAAATATCCGAAGGAAAAAGCGCTGGTGGTCAATTTTTACACATATGATAAATGATTCATACACTTGACAATAAAAATAAAGTTGATCTACTAGGATTCATTCGCTGCATCGCACGTTATTATCTAAGATATTTTACAAAGGCTACATATTCTAAAACAAGGCATTCGGCCTCCATTTGTGCCAGTAAAAAACCAAGGAAGCCATTTCCCTGGGAAGATTGGAAAACAATTACGCTGTAGGCAATGTCACCTAAGAGCGCGCTGAAGGCGTGCAAAATGTAACGTAACGTTGTATATTGAGAGGGAGTGCTTTATTCAATTCCACAGTAATCCCTAGTATGTATTCTTTTTTTCTACGTTAACGTGTTAGTAGTAAGGTACCTAATAAATGTCTATTGAACCTCAACTTGTAGTTTTATTTCCCTTAGCATTTAAAAGTTATATCAGTGGATTTAAAATGTGTTGGTATTTGTGCTCACTGTACTCATTTGAGCACACCTATTTTTCTTAGTGTATATTTTCAATATTTTCAAAATTAATTTTTTTTCTGTGTATTAAGTACATAATCTACTGAAAAATGAAGTTTGTTGATTTTTGGGGAAAAAACTACTCGTGGGCACAAAATGGGTTAATAATGATAAATAGTATCGAAAATTTGCCAATCAAAATCAGGGATTAAAATCAACGACTTTGCTTTGTTTTAATTGCGAGTTATAATAAAATAAACTTTCCATGCAGTTTCTCACATGGTTTTTTGGGGTATACAAAAAAAAATACTGTTAGTTTAGTAGGAATTAGAATAAGTGATTGCTGTTGTTCCTATTACAAAGCTAAGAAACGATACCTTCATATTATTTAATGCAATTTTCAAACCGTTACGTTCTATAATAGAATCTTAAACGTTGCGAATGTGTACCAAAAGTTATGACATGGCGAGTTGCATCTGAGCGAGTTGTGCACAAAAAAAAAGCATCTCGGTGGGTTTTATATTGTGCACGGTGAGCTACAGTCCGGTGAGTTGAGCACAGCCAGTTGAGTGCACCCGTATTCTGTTAAATGTCTGGCCGCTAATAGTAATATCGTAGCATATTTTTCACAGAATGAAATAATTAAATAACAAAACTCAAAGAATTGTACAAAATTCAACTCTGCACTAATCGGCATTATCACATCATTAGTAAGCTGTCTACATTATTTAAAAAAAACACACCATTATTATTCAAACAACTATATTTCCCGTAATGGTTGAAAATGTAACCTGAATTTAATACCCTGTATTTACTGCTCTTTAAATCTCCAATGCAATATATTGTCAAGCTGATAGCAGGAAAAAACAAATAAGAATTGCAATTTGCCAAATGTGTTGCATTTAATTACCTTACTTTATCCTACCGTACCTTAACTTACCTAACCTTATTATTATTTTTTATGGTAGTATGCTCACGCTAATGTCGGTACTTACACTTATTTTAGCTTTTCAGTATGCTTTTTCGTAGACTGTTCGGAAGTCCTTCTCCTCTTCAGCCCTGGTCAATCTTTTCTTGGTGGTGTTGCGTTGGTTTGTGGTATTGTATGGTTTACAACCATGAGTTTAGTTTTTTTGGTGTTTCTAAAAAAAACAAAAGAAAAAAATATTTTGTTGTATTTGATTGTGTTATTCAGTTTAAATGTGTACGTGTTATTTAGTTATGTGTAGCGTGCAGTGTGCGGTTAATCCAATCTCGATTGTCGGGATTTCCTTCAGTGGTTGTATCGAATAGACGGGCGGACCTGGAGGCATATAGGAAATTATCCGGGGATTCTTCTGTCTCCTCAGTAAGGTGGTTAAGGACTTGTGTTAGGATTGCGGGAGGGTGTTGAGTTTTATGTTTTTGCGCCGAAGAAATCGGTAATTGTAAAGATCTCTCTGGTTGAGATTGTGTCCGCGAAAATTCATTTGTGTGCAAAGTTTTTTTGTAGTATTTGCATTCTGTTTGGGATGGGTCACGCAGTATAGAATTTTTAATGGCAAATCAAAATATTCCGATACGTTCGCCCCACGGCATCGATTTCCAACATTCATAACGCATTCAAAAGACGAAAAAAATATGGAGTGTGTGATACCGCTGTAAAGTTTATTTCACTCAAAATACTTGTAAAAAGTGAACTCAAAGGTTTTCATAAACTAAGCTTACCCGGAAACATAACACAGGTTTTAATAACACCTTGTAAAGCCTGCGTGAAATAACGCGTAAACGGGACTAACCCCGGTTTTACTAAAGCAGGTTTTAGCGTTACTACAAACTATTTAGAAAATGTGTAAACACCCTTTTGATATAACATTGGTTCTAATCGCAATACCAACGGAACTGTTGTCGCTTGTGTGCAGCAATTACACATAATACGCTAGCTAACGTGAGACGTAACTTTCATGACCGACTGGGTTATTCGCCGGATGGCGATTTGTCCGAACACCTTTTGTAGTGAATACATTGGTGTAAAGGTAACGTTGTTTTCATTGTCAAGGCTATGATGATATTAGTCAAATTATGACCAATTTTACCTAAAAATTGTACAAGTGTTTCAAGTGATATAAACTTGAAAATAGTATCATTCGGTTTAGAATGCATTTTCAATTTTGAAAATCATATATATATATATATATATATATATATATATAATGAAACTTTTTTAAATTGTTACAGGTGAAAACAAAATTAACACCGGAGGTAACAGATAATTAAAGTTTGCCGACTAGCTCAGTGAGATATAAGGGTTGTTGTAGAATTTAAATATTTAGGGTGGCTTGCTTAAGTCACAAATCGGTATTGTCACACTTAAAATAATCAAAATGTGATAATGGGCACCAGAGCGTTGTTAAAACAAAATCGGGAAGAGCACATGTGAGCGCATGAAAGGTACAATCAGCCAAACAGACAAATTCTCACTTTCCTTAGGTGGGCTTATCTCCAGGTGCACGTTAGTGAAGGTACAGGATCTCTAGCTCTAAAAATCTACAAAATAACCACACACCTTCAAGGTAATAAAGCGAGTGATCAAATTAGCTGTTGGGTCAACTTCTTTAACCTATTTTTACGTTACTGTGAACTCAACGCAGGTAAACAAAATTAGTAGGTATAAACAAACACTAGCTATTTCACCAATCATCGCATTTTAAATACACTCGAGGAAACTAATTATTCAACAGAACTTTATCCTGAACCAACGTAAAAGAAATCGAACACGGAGCTAATGAAACACGCTCTTAATTTGCTTTATAAAAAAAATAAACGTATTATATTAGATCGTGAATTTGCCATTGAATCACTTTCATAACAAGTAACATTTGATAAACAAAATTAAACTTGACTTAAAACGTATTATACTTAAATTTTAAAACACTTATTAAACCTCGAAACAAATGTGAGGATCAATTCTGTTCATTTAAAAGTTCTTTCAGCATGAAGTTTTGATATATAGTTTACATACAATAAACAATAATTAATCATTCAACACACGGATGAAAGAAATTTGTCGTAAAAGTGAATGGCTTGAAATATGCAAATAACAAAACAAAGCGCTCATCCGCTTGTAACTGAATACTTTATGGATAAAATGTTAACTAAATAAAGCCACCACAATAGCAATAAGTAGGCCAACAAATGGGTTACCTTCTGGATATTTCTTTACGAACCCTGCACAGCTAAAGTCAGCTACCACGTGTATCTCACATGATATTTTAAACGAAAATGAAAATAGGCAACATTGTAAACACAAAAACAATAATCTATGTTAAACAGACATTTAAAACGTCATGTCAGACGGAGGTTAAACGACACCTAGATGCAATGAAATAATTTGAATTAAAATTTTGTCCACGACTATACTATAATATACATAGTCGTTATATGTCTTGGCAGATAATACTAATAGCATACATTACACACAAATTTTCAATAATCACTGTTATTGTTATTAGCAACGGGATTAATAAAAATAAATCACTGTTATTTTGTATATTGTCATGGTATCTGTCAAATACATTCAATCAAGGGTGTCGGTTTGTAGAAGAGAACTGATCTCTTTCTCTTAGACTTTCACGCATTTGCGAATAATACTAAGGTTTGAATAAAATTGAAGCGACTTGGTGATGCAAATTTATTTGTTACCTTGAAAACGTCGATGTAACAATCATGCATCATTTTTCTGTAATTTTTAATTAAATTTAGTCCATTCGCAAGTCTATACTAAATACTAAATTTACCAAAAAAAACTAAAGTGAAATGAATATTCTGTCTAATTGTGAAGAGCAGTTAGCATTAATGCCACCCGACATTCAGCAAGCAGCTGAACTATTAACAAATTTTTGAAGTCTGCGCCAGACTTAAGATAAATATCTTCCAACAAAGGTAAGCGTTAAATATTTTTACTAATGTGAACTAACCGTAAATCTTTTCTAGATCGAATTAATAATAGGAATAATGGGTGCTTGCCGCTCAATTGAACTGTATAAATCGAAAATTAGCGAAATCTAAGATTTGCGAACAACACTACTTGTTACAGTCCCTAATACAAAGAGTATATACCTAAGCGAGAAGTGAAAAGTGACATAGTTTTTCTCTAGCTGAGAAACGCAAAACTAACAAAACAAAAATTTGGCATTAATTCTTTTATAAAAATATTGCTAATTTTTTGAAACAACCAAACACAGAAAGCTACTCTGGACATAGTTTCTAAAGAACTTGCGCTAAGGCTTTAGTTGATGTGGATGTTGATATTACTACCTTGAAAAGGCATAGGAGCTGGAAGTCCACAACGGTATCAGAAGGGTACATGAATCGCAAAATAAAAAAGTTATGTAAAATTAAATTTTCTTTAAAATATATGTCTACACTTTTTCTTATAAAATTTTCAGATATTGAAATAATTGGATCAATTAAATTCTACCTTAGGAGTTTTTTGCATTACGCATCGTATCAAAAAAAAAATTGCATGGAACATAAGTATTCACGTTTAACGTCTACATCTAGGTATTTTTATATATTTGATAAAAATCAAACAATTTCTCACAAAATCTCATCAGCTCCAAGCGAAATGAAAACAAGCTTAAATACAAACATTTACACAGATACAAAACCCACCCACACACACCCACATACACACACACCACGACCACGCACACGCTCACACCACACGTACAAACGCACAAACGCACACACGCAAACATGCACACACGCACGCACACCACGCACGCACGCATTACGCAACACACACACGTATGTGCGCAGCACATCACACACACACACACTCACTCACTGACTCACTCACTCACTCACTCACTCACTAATCATCTCTCACTCACTACACACACAACACACACACACACCACACACACATCACACACTAACTCGCTCAATCACTCACTGACTCAAACTCACTCACTCACTCACTCAATCACTACTCACTCACTCACTCACTCACAATCACACACACACAACACAACATCACAACACTCACACACTCACACTCACTCACTCACTCACAAACACACACATCAACTCACCATCACAACTCACACACACACAATCACTCACCCACTCACTCACCTCACTACACACTCACTACACTCACTACACACTCACTTACACACACACACAACTCACTACTCAACTCACTCACATCACTCACCACTACACACACACACACACACATCACTCACACACTCACACTACACAACACTACACACTCACACATCACACCTCACACATCACACACACATCACACACTCACACACTCACACACACTCACAACATCACCACACTCACACACCACACTACACCTCACACACTCACACCCACTACACTCACACACTCACACACCACTCACACACTACACACCTCACCACACACACACTACACACTCACATCACACACACACTCACACACTCCACACACACTCCACACACTCACACTCCACACACTCACACCACTCACACCATCACACACACTCACACACACATCACACACTCACACACACACTCACACACTCACACACTCACACACTCACACACCACACTCACCTCACACACTCACACACTCACACACTCACACACTCACATCACTCACATCCACTCACACACTCACACCTCACACACTCACACTCACACTACACACCTCACACCACTACACACACACTACACTCACACCTACACACATCACACACACTCACACACCACACTAACACACTCACACATACAACACACACACATCACACACTACATCACTCACACACTAACACACACTACACACACACACATCATCACACTTTACATACACACACTACACACTACACTACACCACACACTCACACTCACACACACTCACCACTCACACTATACATCTACACAACACACACACTACACACACTCACACACACACACACACTACACTCACACATCAGGCATACACTACACACATCACACACACACATACACATCACACATAACACACACTATCACCACTCACATCACACACACACAACATCACACACACTCACACTCACTCACACTCACATCACATCATCACACATCACTATACACTCACGCAATTACGCACAGCATGCACACACGCACACATACGCACACAGAAGCACACGCACAGTGACGCGCTCACGCAGACACATACATACATCCATATACACATACGCAACACAACGCGCGGCAGCACATACATACATACACAAGCACTACACACTAAACATGCCACATACTCTCACCCGTACCACACACGTACGCGCATGACACACGCGCGCACAGGCAGAGACATCTTGGCCGATGTTAACGAACTTGGCCAACAGTTGTAAAATGGACTAATAAGTCGATTTAGCGATAGTGAAAAAAAGTCGATTGCTTAACCTTCTGTACCTACTTATGTACAGGTTGAGCTTTTTTCGATGGTTTTAAATGATAGGTGTCCTTGTTATTATACAAGATAGAGAAAATCTGATGTACGTGTCCAGGGCTCTTTTTTACTGATAAACCTAGATCCAAAGGCAAAATTTGACGCGTCTAACCGTTTTCGAGTTATGGGACAAAAATGAATATTTTGGGTTTTCAAATATTTTAAAATAACACACTTTTATGATAAAGATATTCAAAAGCGGTAAAAATGTTTTTCAGACACTTTTTTAATTAGAATCCTTTGCTCATATCAGCTAAATTTTATCGTCTATAATTTAAAAGTTATGAAATAAAGTTGTATTTTTTAAATACAAATCGTAGTTGGCAATGGCACGGTTGAAAAGCATTTTTTTTTGCTTTTGAAACATACAAGGTTTAATGTAATTCTATTGAATAATAATAGTTTTATTTGTGTTAAATTTTTTCAACGTAGCAAACGAAACAGTTATAGGCTCTGGGGATAAAACTCATTTAATTATCAAGATATGAAATAACGAATGAACAAATATAAGGAATAAATAGTGATCTACAAATACTTTTGAACTTGTGCACCGTTCTTTTCAATACGAAATTGGCACCGCCATCTTGTTGCATCTAGGGCGTTTAAAAGATGTATTGGGATTACATGACGAAAACCAAAATCGATGTGTTGACGTAATTCATCAATGTTCCTTGATGTTCTTTTATAAATAATATGCATCAAATAGCCCCAAAGAAAATAATGTAAAACAGGAAGACCTGGTGATCGGGTTGGACAGCGAATCGGCCCTGGAGTTCTCATTCACCGGTTAGCAAACTTTAAAGATAAATAATCTGTTGCCACTTGAGAATTGTGGGCAAGAGCGTCATCTTGCTGAAATATGTTATTGCTTTGATGCTGCTGCAATGGAAGGTTACCTAAAACTTCGTCTGGACGAGTCCGAAGAATTTCTTCTAAATATGTTCTAGAATTTAGCATCTCTTAATAAATATAGTAGTAAAATCTTCCACATTTAATGGAGCACCGAATGTTCAACCCAAATTTCCCCTGTCTTCTTCGTGTAACTGTTGTATAATTATTAATATCAGCCCAGTAACGTGCATTGTGGATGTTAAAAATTCCATCACTGCTAATATGAGCCTCATACGACCAAATAACGAATTCGATAACATTTTCAACAGTTCTACATTGCTGTAAATACCACTGACGGAACGTAATCCGTCTGCTTTTATCATCCTTGTTAAGAAAATACTCTTTTGAATTTGTACGGATGATAATGCGTTTTCTTAAAATTCTTATAGCCGTTGTTTGGGACACCCCAACATCAATGACTTCCCTGGATGAAGTTGTTAGCTCATCTTCCACCCGACCCAGCACCGCGACTGCACCTGTTCAGCATTTTCCTTAAAGTATTGTTTCGGCCGTAGTTTTTGATAAGATCCGTGATCAATTAAATTTTGTTTCAAACTAAAATATTACTTATCGCATATTCCTAAATACTTTCATGTACACGTACCGTTTAAATAACCTTGAGTCTGATTGTTGTCTTTCAGGGTAGGTTTGCAAGTATAATTCAGCAGCTAAACGAGTATTTTATTTGATAAGATAAAAGCTTTTACCATGTAGTATTTTTCGTCTTTGTAAAATATATATTATTAGCCATAGATAAAAATAACACAGTTTCTGTAAGTAATTTTTCGGCTAGGAAGTAAACTTACGAAGCAAGATAAATTTGACGTGTTTAGTTTATTGTCAGTTTATAAGGCACAGCTTGCTGTTGATATTGTTTCATTAACATACTCCAGATGCAATATATTATACTCAATTGAACTACATTAAACCATATATTTTTGAAAAGCAAAAAAAATGCTTTTCAACAGTGCCATGGCCATCTACGATTTGTATTGAAAAGAATACAACTTTATGTTATAACTTTTAAATTATAGACGATAAAATTTATCTGATATGAGCAACAGATTCTAATAAAAAAAGTGTCTGAAGAACGTTTTTTACCGATTTTGAATATCTTTATAAATAAGAGTTATTCAAAATTTTCGAAAACCCAAAATTTTTATTTTTGTCCCATAACTCGAAAACGTTTAGATGTATCAAATTTTGCTTGTGGATCTGAGTTTATCTTTAAAAAGGGTCTTGGATACCGACATCAGATTTTCTCTATCTTGTATAATAAGGGTACTCTCCATAAAACCATCGAAAAAAACTCACCCGGTGCATGTAGGTTGGAAGGTAAAGATTGTAATTAAAATTATTTCATTTCTTTTAATTTCCATTTTGTAGGTTGGAAGGTCGTCTGTTGTTCCACACCAATTATTTGATTAAAACCAGAGGTTTCTAAAAGTTGCCTCGGCGTAGTGTTGTTTCTCTAACTGATGGTCCGATCAACTGCTAATACAAATTAAAACTAGTGCATCCACAGACCTTGACAAACTTAAACTTACTAATTTAATCTAACCTTTCTTTAGATAATAGTGGAAGTGTTTTATAGCATCAAGAACTTTTATTCGATCACTGAATGACAGCGTTAGGCTCCCTTCCTAGAGATCACACTCACTAAAACCACTCCTTTTGTTTAGTTTCTGCCTGACAGGTACTGTTTTCTACGTTCAATCTCTCTTACATGACTTCTTGTGAGTTACTTTCTTTATATTACTTTCGCCTGCCTATTTAACTTACTGGTTTTGTCCAATTTGTTATAATTTTCTCCATAGTGTGAAATAAGAAGACGTATGTTTTCTATTTATTTCAAGTAAATAATTATTAAAAAATCTTCAGACTGAAGAAAATTGTGTGGTGTAATAACTATTACATTCTATTGTTTTGATTTTTTGGATTTAACTGGCTCCAGATTATTAATAATGTGTTTTCCTGCACCATGGTATTAAACGTGCAAGAACTAAAACTGAATCACCATATATATGTCTGTTTGCCTTAATGATTCCTATTGCTATATTGCGCTGATATTAACATAGTTTCTTGCTGATTATAGTAATAAATATCGATTGGACAAACATAGCTTACATGGGATTCTTTTATGTTTTGTATGATTTTGTGAAGAATCTGGATGCTTTGTCTACTATTGTTTAACGTTCCCGCCATAGAGTAACCCTTTGTCGCATGATATCTAGATGTTTTTCCTCCATAATTGTGTTTCACGCTACTTTCACTTTCTTGTCCGTAAGGTATATTTTATTATGTTGTAATATGTTTATCTGTTTATGTCACAATCTTACAGGTATTACTAAGTGTTATCTTCTTTATTTGTACTTGATAGTTGTAGGAGAGCTTGGTCAGGAGGCTAAAACAATTATTACTGCTAAAGGTTTAATAACTATTAAGCTATTATATAAATGTATTGTAAACCGGACGATGACGATGCATACACACCAATCCTAAGGTCGACAGTGATGACACGCTGCTCATGACTTAAGCATGACCGTAGTCAATGGCAGTGTTGCCACACTGACCAACATATATCACACTAAGGTCTAATGTGAAAGTGCTCCGGTTCTATGTATTTCTAGTCATTGTCAGTACTTCGTGCATATGTGTTCATATGAAAATGTAAACTTTCACCATTATCACACATAATAAAATACTTTTCTTTTTTTGGGTTTTTTAACGGTGTATTTTAAATTATACAATCTAAACGTTTCGACAACACTTTCTATCTACGTCAGTAGTAATATCTGTTAAAATTGTTAAAGATGTTGTAAACAATTTTGTCAAAGTTGAAAACTTAAAACACATACATCAGCCTGCTATAAACTTAACAGTTTGAGAAACGTATAAAGTCAAGTATAGAGCTAAATTTTAGTAAAGAATAACTAGGTCAGTAAAAATCAAATATTGTTAAACTGTCTTAAAGATGACAAATCAGAATACTCTCTAACGGTTAAAGCTAACAATGAAAAATGTCAGCAAAAAAACACATTTAACAAAATTTAATCAAGTTATGATGTTAGTGTAAAGTTGTCAAAAACTTCAATTTCAAAATGATAGAAGCATTAACAAATATAAACATAACATCGAATAAAATAATCCAGTTAAATCTAACAAAGAGATATTTTTATCAATAAGTACAAGTGCATAATGCAGAACGTTATTTGTAATTTTTTTATTTTAATCTTAATTTCAACTACTTATGTTAAATTATAGTGATGTAGTAATTTAACATATAATTGGTAAAGCATTTGCTTCAAGGTCTAGGAAAAACACAGCACAAAACCTATACATACCAAAAGTCAAAATTAAAATTAAGACGTATCATTATGCCTTTTTTTAATTATAAAATGTCAAAACCTATTTAAACGGAGATTTTCTTCTTGTCCATTAAAATTATTAGGGTGTTTATATATTTCAATGCTTCACGTTGTAAACGAACATAATAATGAGTTTGTCTTGACAATATTTCCATATTGTCAAATTGAATGTCATGATTTAGATTATTCAGGGCATGGTCAGCCACAGCAGACTTCTCTGGCTGGCCTAATCTACAACATCTCATATGTTTTTTACGTCTTGTATCGAAGCTACGTTTTGTGGTTCCGATGTATCCTTTTCCACATGAACAAGATAACTTATACACTCCGGAAGATGATAAAGGGTTTGACACATCTTTAAGTGATCTTAAATGTTCATTAATTTTTCTTGTAGGTTTAAAAATAGTCGTAATGCCATATTTAATTGGCATTTTTTCAATTCTATCTGTAACATTAGCTATAAGAGGAAGAAAAACAGTACCAACATTAAGAACTGGTTTTTCTTTAATGTTACGTCTAGAAGGTGTGATAACATTCTTAATATCTGTAAGTGTATATCCATTATCTAGTAAGGATTTTGTTAAATATTTATATTCATCCTTCACAAATTCAGGGTCGCAAATTCGTCTTGCTCGATGTACTAAAGGTTTAATTTCACCAATTTTTTGACGTGGGTGGTAGTTGGATAATTTATGAAGGTATCTATCAGTGTGTGTCGGCTTTCTGTAAACCTTAAAAGATAGTGAATTATTATTTTTAGATGTCAAGAAATGGTAAACTTCCATTAGTTTCTTTTCCATGGTAAACTGAATACTAGGATGTATACCATTTATAAAACCAAAACTCATGCAGTGCTTCTTCTCCATGTCTCCAAATAACAAATGTGTCATCTACATATCTATACCAAACTGAAGGTTTTTTAGGTGTATTTTGTAAAGCAAATGTTTCAAATTCTTTCCATGTAAAAATTAGCTATAACAGGACTAAGGGACTACCCATTGCTACACCTTCAATCTGTTCATAAAATTTACTATTCCACTGAAAATAAGTTGTAGTAAGACAGTGCTGAAAAGAATGGTTATGTCCTTTGGAAAAAGATGATCAATGTATTCAATAGTTTCTTTTAGAGACTTTTGTAAAAGTGAAACAACATCAAAACTAACCATTATATCACCCTCTTCAATTTTGAAACTATGCATTTTTTCAACAAAGTCGGCAGAATTTTTAATGTAATGGGGTTTTTCCAATATGAGGTTGTAATAGAAATGTTTTCAAGGCTATAGTAGGAGAACCAATTGCACTAACAATAGGCCTTAAAGGAATATTAGGTTTATGAATTTTGGTAAACCATATAGTTTTGGTGAAATAGCTTCAGAGTTAGTTTCTTTTTATTTCTTCAGGAATAGATGATAATTTAATCAGTTCTTTAGTTTTAAAAAAACTTTTTGTTGGATCTTTGGTATTTCATGATAAGTTTCTGGTCCCAACAATTGTTCTATCTTAATGTTATAATCGTTCATATTTAATATAATTTCATTGCGTTTAAGATCAAGTAAAGCACGTCGTTAACGAAAGGATAAGTTGCTCTTTGGAGATGTTGTTTTACATAATATGTTAACGCTGTTACATGTGTTATCGCAAAATTTCCTCCTTTAGAAAGCGCTTCAATAGCATAATCTGAAACAACACTATCAGAAAGGTTTATAACTGTTTTTTTTTTATAATCAATAGATGGTCTATTATTTTGTTGTTTTTGTAATTTATTAAATTTTTTTTGACGTTTACATGAGATGTCAAAATTTATTTCCATAGATGTAAACGTTATAGAATCAATTTTATCCCAATCTTCTTTATTCAATATAGATGAAATTTCCAAATGTAAATATAAAAGATAAGTTTCCTCCCCATAAAGGACTGAAATATGAAAATGTAAACTTTCACCATTGTCATCACATAATAATACTTATCTTTTGGTTTTTAATGGTGTATTTTAAATTATACAATTTAAACGTTTCGATATAAGTTATCTTCGTCAGTAAATATGTGTTAAAATTGTTAAAGATGTTGTAAACAATTTTGACAAAGCTGAAAATTAAAACATAAACATCAGCCTGTTCTCAACATAACAGTTTGAGAAACTTATAATAAACCAACTATAGAATTAAATTTTAGTAAAAAAAATAGGTCTTTAAATATTGTTGAACTTCTTAAAATAAAAATTTTGGGAAATAACAATAAGAAATTAAAAAAATTTAATTTATGATGTTGTTTTCAAATGAAAAAAACATAAAAATGTTAAATAAAAGAACTTTATAAACAATTAATTTTATTTTGGTATATCTATTTATTGTGTTTTAAGATAAAAATATTTTACCAAATAATGAAATTACCAAACACTTAATTTAAATAAGTGATTGAAATTAAGTTAAAATTAAAAAATAAAAAACTTCCATTATTTTTCATTTTAAAAATTGTTATTAAAAGATATCTTTATTTAATGATTATTTTATTTGATTCAGTTTATTTTTAATGCCATTTTAAATTGAAAACACAACTTTAAATTTACATAATATGAAATTTTTTAAATTGTTTTTTTGCTTTAATTTTTCATTGTTAGTTTCTCCGTTAAGAGTGTTTATTTGTCATCAAAAAGTTTAACAAATTTAATTTTTGTTTTTTTTTTAAAATTTAATTTTAGTTGGTTTATTAATATTTATGATAGCAGGCTAATGTTTATGTTTTAATTTTCAACCTTATAAAATGGTTTTACAACATCTTTTTTTAACACATACTACTAGCGAAGATAACCGTAAGTGTTTCACGTTTAATTTATAATTTAAATACACTTAAAAAAAAATGATTTTATTATCTAGTGTTCATATTCCTTTTCTAATTATACTTATGAAACTCCTTTTGGTTGTGAGATTATTTAATTATAGACACCAGATATCGTACGGAAATAGGGTTCAACTATTCCTGTTCCATCTTGATGTTCACATAAATACAGCATTTTAGGGGCATTGTGCGAAAACATATCAGAAGACGGAGGGAAAACAAATACGACTTTTAATGATAATCTTTCCTTAAAGCGTAAAACCAATATTTGAACTACAATGCATTGCAAGTGTCGTACGACGTTTAATTGACCACAGTTCAACTTATATACTAAGCTTCCAGTTAATTGATGTAGATTATGGTGCAGTAAAATGGTCTTCATCGGAATCCCTCTTGCTAAACGCTTTTTATCATTCGTGGCAAAATAGACATCGTTGATGCAGTACTTTCTCCGATATATTCTCACCGTAACTTCTAATCTGCTACTGTTTAGGTAAACGTAAAAAGGATATGCCGGAAGTATTCCTTTCTACTTTACACTACATCTTCTATAATTCGTAATTTATACAACTTTTCTTAAAAATTGAAAGGCTCAAGTCGTATTCAATAACGCAAGTGACTTTGAACCACTCAAAAACGCTACAAACTTATGCATCCGCCATAATAGTAATCATACTTTGAAAGGAGGAATAACAAATTTCAGTAAATAAACTTGGAATATACAAGATTAAATTTCCTAGTTATTGTGCCAATAGTGTACGTTGTTTAATTTATCCTATTGTATATTTCATTCTAAGAGAACAATTCAGATTCTTGTAGTTCCATCTTCTCAATAAAAATATTAATCATTCAGTATTTCGCATTAAAGCAAACAAAAAGCTTCCATTTTTAATGTGATCAAGAAAATTACATTTTAGTTGGAATTTCAACATATCAATTAAGATTTATAACAAAACCAACTACTTAAAACTCGCGGATTATTTATGAAAAATAATAATCGTAAAATAATGAAAATGCCGCCGTCGCGCCGCTGATAATGACAGCAGCTAGAAACATTTGCCCCAGAATCAGCAATGCGTCTGTCTTATTTGTGTGCCACTGACAAATGTTCATGTGTTTTATAACGTAATATAATACAGTTCATCCCTAATTCAGCGAAAAGTCAGTTGCTGCTTTGTAAAATCTAATGGCAAGCTCGGCTATCTCAATATAGCTAAAAGATTGAAAAGTCAAGGATGAAAAAGAATCGACAATGAAAATGTTTCGTTCGGTGTAGTCACAATGCTTTTATCAACTGTATATTAAAGCGCAAAGTAGATAAATGTACTAAACTTGTTTTACCAATGTATCTCAATTCCACTTTAAAATGGTGAGTAGGTGTACATTGTTTTACTCAAATTAAATTTTCATTCAAGAGCATTTCAATCTTGATTAATTTGATTATACTTGAATAAACATGATTCCATCACAATCGACTGTTTTTTCACATGAAAGTACCCGTAACAAATTTATTACTGTTAGTAAATTTATAAATAAATGTATATATTATTCTCCGGTTAAACTTAAAATATTAACTCTAGTTTTGTTTTGTTTATAATTAGTGTCCATAAAATTTTCTTTACAATTATTTTCATTTAAAAAATAAAAATAAGGAAAAATCTTTAATAAATAACAAAAAAATCTCGAATTTGTTTTCTGTTTAAGTTCCGGCAGATACAGAAACTAAAAAAGTCTAGTATTCCTTCTTTTTTTTGGTTTTCAGGTTTATGTAAACATAACCTGAAAATTTTGTGTTGGTTTGTTTTGTGCTAATTTTTTAAGATGTTTTGTAGAGGTCAGGGTTATAGCCAAAAACATTGAGACCTTTTATTCTGTTTAACGGAATGTTATTTAAGAAACATTACACAATTTAAATTGCCAGTTATTTAATTTTGGTTCTTAAAAAAACAATTTTAGTTCTTAGTTCATATATTGGTTTAACAATTTTTTGATGTCTTTAATAACAGATATATCGTACTTCCGATAATGACCCATATAAACAAATTGAGCAAAACATTTTTAATCACAAAGATATTAGTGACAACAAAATTTTAAATTTTTAACTGTGAAATTTTTAAATTTTAATGCCTTTATTTGGAAGGTTTTCATTTTCACCAATAATATTTTTCTTATAATACTCCATTCAAAAGTTGACTAAAATGATTTTTACTCAATAAATACAAATTAAATATCGTTTAAATTTCATTTATGATCAAATATTATTTTATGAAATTCTGTAAAAAGTGCGTTTATTCATAGTTAAATAAATTGTTTTTACAGTTTCTGTAACTATAATGCAAATATGTATTTGTTAATCATATTGCAATTTGAATAACCATTCATAAAAAAATTCTAAAATATTTGAAATCATTTGTGTCTTTACAAAAAAATATAGTACAAGCAATGAAAAAGTAATTTAAATATTGATTCTTCAATCAATTTGCAAATGAAAGATGACTATTAATTGTAAAAAATGGTAAAAGAATTATCTAATTACCAAACTTTTTTACTTTCAATCGATTTTCCGCAAATATAATAAATTTAGAATTCAATTTTACAAAACTAGTGTTAAATTTTCTTTTGTTTAATATTATTTTTTAAAATTTTTGTTAATAGATTCTAGTTTATTTTAGGGTATACCAAGTTTAAAATGTAATAAGTTTTTTTAATATCGTAATTTTATTACATAAATTGCAATAATTTAGCTACTAATATGATGTAATATATTGTAGTGAGCCTGCACACCATAAAAATAATCTGTGATTTTACCTTCCAAACTATATATACATATGTAGGTGTAGAAGGTTATGCAATCGACTTTGTTTCACCATTACTAAATCGACTTATTAGCTCATTTTACAACTTTTGGCCAAGGATGTGTGTGTGTGTGTGTGTGTGTGTGTGTGTGTGTGTGTGTGTGTGTGTGTGTGTGTGTGGATGTGATGTGTGTGTATTGTATATGTGTATTGTATTAAGTGTAATTTGTTGTTTTGTAATATGTGAGTGTGAGTGTTAGTGTAGTGTGTTGTGTGTGTTGTGAGTGTGAGTGGTGATGTATGTGATGTTTGATTTGTGAGTGTGAGTGTGATTGTGTGTGAGTGTGATGTGATGTGTGGTGTGTGTTGATGTGCGTGTGTGCGTGTTGCTGTGCGTGTTGTTGTGTTGTGCGTGTGTGCGTGTGTGCTGTGTGTGGTGTGGTGGTGCGTGATGTGTGCGTGTGTGCGTGTGTGCGTGCGTGCGTGTAGTGCGTGTGCGTGTGGCGTCGCGTGCGTGCGTGCGTGGTGCGTGATGTGCGTGTGTGCGTGCGTGTGCGTGCGTGCGTGCGTGCGTGCTGTGCGTGTGTGGTGCTGTGTGGTGCTGTGTGTTGCGTGTTGTGTGTGCTTGTGTGCTGTGCTTGTGCGTGGTGTCGTGTGGCTGTGCTGTGTGTGCGGTGCTGCGTGCGTGCGTGTGCGTGCGGTGTGCGTGCGTGTCGCGTGCGGTGCGCGTGCTGTGCGTGTGCGTGTGTGCGGTGTGCGTGTGCTTGTGTGTGCTTGTGTGCTGTGTGTGCTGTTGTGCGTGCGTGTGCTGCGTGTGTGCTTGTGCGTGTGTGCTGTGCCTGTGCTGTGTGCGTGTGTGCGTGTGTGCGTAGTGCGTGCGTGCGTGCTGTGCGTGCGCTGCGTGCTGTGCTGTGCGTGCGTGTGCGTGAGCTGCGTGTGCGTGGTGGTGGTGTGGTGGTGCGTGTGCGGTGGTGGTCGTGGTGGTGTGGTGTGTGTGTTGTGTGGGCTTGTGTGGTTTGTGTGTGCGTTGTGTGTGCTTGTGTGTGCTTGTGTGTGCGTGTGCTGTGTGTGCTTGTGTGTGCTTGTGTGTGCTTGTGTGGGTTGTGGGTGTGGCGTGTGGCGTTGCGGTGTGCGGTGTCGGGTGTGCGGTGTGCGTGTGCGGTGTGCGGTGTGCGTGTGCGGGTGTGCGGGTGTGCGGTGTGCGCGGTGGCCTGTGCCATTGCGCGGGTGTGCGGTGTGGCGTGTGCGTGTGCGTTGTGTTATGCGCGTGTGCGCTTGTGCGCTTGTGCGTGTGCGCGTGTGCGCGTGGCGCGTGTGCGCGTGTGCGCCGTGGGCGCGTGTGCGTTGTGCGTTGTGCGTGTGGGCGTGGTGAGTGGTGCGTGTGTGCGTGTGCGTGCGTGAGGGCGTGGCGTGGTGCGGGGCGTGGGGTGCGTGGTGCGTGGTGCGTGGTGCGTGGTGCGTGGTGCGTGCGTGGTGGTGGTGGGCGTGGCTGTGTGTGTGTGTGTGTGTGTGCTTGTGTGGTGCTTGTGGGTTTGTGTTGTGCTTTGTGTGCTTGTGTGCTTGTGTGCTTGTGTGTGTGCTTGTGTGTGCTTGTGTGTTGTGTGCTTGTGGTGTGCGGGCGTGTGACAACAGGTGTGAGTACCTTTATTGTAGTTTAATGGAATGTTAGTTCTTAAGAAAACTTATTACACAATTTAAATTGCCAGTTATTTCAATTTGGTGGTTCTTAAAAGCAAACGAATTCTTAGTTCTTAGTTCTTATATGTTGCTTTAACTATTTTTGACATCTTCTTTAATAACGGATATATCGTACTTCGACGCACTAATGCCGCACCCTGTATATAAACAAGTATATGAGCAAATACATTGTTATAATCACACCTAAGATATTAGAGTGAAAACAAAATTTTTAAATTTTAACGGGTGAAATTTTTCAAAATTTCTAATGCCTTTTATTGGTGGATGGTTCCTTCATTTTCACTATAACTACCAATAAGCTATTTCCGGTTCTTATAGTACTTCACATTGGCAAATACTTAAATCTAAATATGGTTTAATTTAAGCGTACTTCATTTATGATCAAATATTATTTTATTAAATTCTCGTAACAAAGTGCACAAGTTTATTCTTAGTTAAATATTAATCCTGTTTTTAGAGTTTCTGTAACTATAATGCAAATATTTATTCACCTGTTAATCATATTGCTCCAATTTTTTATAACCATTCATAAGAAAAAATCCTTTGTCTAAAATATTTGAAATCACCTTTGTGTCTTTACAAAAAAAAATACAGTACAAGCTTAATGAAAAAGTAATTTAAATATTGATTCTTCATTATCAATTTGCAAATTGTGAAAGATGACTATTAATTGTAAAAAAAGGATAGTCCTGAGTTATAATGAATTATCTAATTACGTTAAATTTTTACCTTACTTTCAATCGATTTTCACAGTTTTTCAAGACAGTCTTGGCGTTTTTAATATTTAATAAATTTAGAATTCAATTTTACATAAAACTAGTGCTAGTTTAATTTTCTTAAGTTAAGTTTAATATTATTTTTTAAACATTTTTATTAATAGATACTAGTTTATTTTAGTGCGTATTTCATTAGTTTGATAATGTAATAAGTTTTTATTAATATCGTAATTTTATTACATAAATTGGAATAATTTAGCTACTAATATGATGCAATATATTGTAATGAGCCTTCACACCATAAAAAAATAATCTGTGATTTTTACCTTCCAAACTATATATACATATATATGTAGGTGCAGAAGGTTATGCTATCGACTTTTGTTTCACTATTACTAAATCGACCAAGTTTCGTGGCCATGATGTCTCGTGTGTGTTTGTGTGTGCGTGTGCTTGTGCGTGTGTGCGTGCGTGTGTGCGTGCGTGTGTGCGTGTATGCGTGTGTGCGTGCGTGCGTGTGTGTGCGGGTGTGTGCGTGTGCGCGTGTGTGCGTGTGTGTGGGTGTGCGTGTGTGTGTGTGGGTGTGTGTGTGTGTGTGGATGTGTGGGTGTGTGGGTGTGTGTGGGTGTGTGTGTGGGTGTGTGTGGGTGTGTTTGTGTGTGTTGTGTGTGGTGTGCTGGGTGCTGTGTATGTGTGTGGTGTGTGTGGGTGTGGTGTGTGGGTGATGTGGGTATGTGGTGTGTGTGGTGTGGTGTGTGTGTGTGCGTAGTAGTGTGTGGGTGTGTGTGTGTGAGTGGTGTGTGTGTGTGTGTGTGTGTGGGTGTGGGTGGCGTGCGTGTCTGCGTGTGTGTGTGTTCTGGTGTGGATGGGTGTGTATGTCGTGTGTGTGTGTGTGTGTGTTGTGTGTGTGTGTGTGTGTGTGTGTGGTGCTAGTGTGGGTGTGTGCGTGTGTGCGTGTGTGCGTGTGCGTGTGTGTGTCGTGTGTGTGCGTATACGTTTGTGGTGGTGCGTGTGTTCGTGTGTGATGTGTGTGGTGTGTTGTGTGTGTGTGTGTGTGTTGTGTGCGTGTGTGCGTGTGTTTTGCGTGTGTGGCGTGTATGCTGTGCTATGTGTTAGTGTGTGTGTGTGCTGTGTTTGTGCGTATGCCGTGTGTGTTGTGGGTGCGTGTCGTGTGTGGGTTGTGTGTGTGTGTGTGTGTGTGGTGGTGTGTGTGTGTGTGTGTGTGCGTGTTGTTGTGCGTGTGTTGCGTGTGTGGGTGTGTGGTGTATGCGTGGGTGTGGCTGTATGTGTTACGTGTGTGCGTGTGTGTGTGTTTGTGCGTGTGTGTGTGTGGTGGGTGTATGTGGGTGATGCTGGGTGTGTGTATGTGTGTGTGTGTGTGGGTGCTGTGCGTGGTGTGTGGTGCGTGTTGTGGTTTGTGCGTGTGTGGTGGGTGTGGGTTGGGTGGTGCGGTGATGTGTGTTGTGTGTGTGTGTGTGTGTGTGTGTGTGGTGTGTGTGGTGTTGTGGGTGTATGTGGGTGTATTGTGTGGGTGGTGCTGGGCATGTGTGTGGGTGTGTGTGTGGTGCGTGTGGGTGTGTGTGGGTGTTGGTGTATGTGGGTTTGTGTGGGTGTTTGTAGGTGCATATGGGTGTGTGTGTGTGGGTGCGTGTTGGTATGTGTGGGCGTGTGTGGGTGTGTGTGGGTGTGTGTGGGTGTTTCTGAGTGTGTGTGGGTGTGTAGGTGTTTGTGGAAGTGTGTCCGAGCGTGCGTGTGTGCGTGTGTGATTGTGTGCGGGTGTCCGCGTGAGCGTGCGTGCGTGTGTGCGTGTGTGCGTGTATGTGCGCGTGTGTGCGTGTGTGCGTGGGTGTGGGTGTGTGTGTGGGTATGTGTTTATGTGTGTGAATGTGTGTGGGTGTGTGTGTGGGTGTGAGTGGGTGTGTGTGGGTGTGTGTAGGTGTGTGTGGGTATGTGTGTGCGAGTGCGCGCGTGTGCGTGCATGTGCACGCGTGGGCGAGTGTGTGCGTGTGTGCGTGTGCGCGTGTGTGTGCGTATGTGCGTGTGCGTGTGCGTCTATGCGTATGTGCGTGTGTGCGTGTGTGGGTGTGCGGGTGTGTGCGTGTGTGCGTTTGTGCGTGTGTGCATGTGTGCGTTTGTGCGTGTGTGCGTGTTTGCGTTTGTGCGTATGTGCGTTTGTGTGCGTGTGAGCATGGGTGCATGGGTGCGTGGGAACGTGGGTGCGTGTTTTTGTGGGTGCGTGCGTGTGTGCTTGGGTGCGTGCGTGCGTGCTTGGGTGCGTGCGTGCGTGCTTGGGTGCTTACGTTTGTGCGTACGTGCGTGTGTGCATGGGTGTGGGTGTGGGCGTGGGTGTGGGTGTGGGTGTGAGTGTGGTTGTGAGTGTGGGTGTGGATGCGGATGTGGGTATGGGTGTGGGTGTGGGCGCGTGCGCGTGGCGACAGTGCGCGAGGCGAGAGCGCACACTTGTGCCAAACCTGGTCAAAAGCCTTTGAAATATCTGAAGCTCACTAAAGATCACTAAAGATCACCCGTTGAATGACTCTGTCTGAACCCATTTAAGATTTTATTGGACTCAAGGAACGCAGTTGATGGCTTTCTCCATGTTTTTTGTCAGAATGGAAGTGATAGCTATTGGTCGATAGTTTGAGGGATCGGTTTTGTCGTTCTTTTTAGGATTAGGTTGGACATTTGCAACTTCCATGATGAGTGAAACTCTTTAGATGACATGGAGATCGAAAAGAGTTTGGACAATACAGGCTTGTTTGAGGCAAGTATATTGATAATTGATTCTAGGGGCTTGTAACGAAAGTGGATTGGTTTAATTGCGTATGAGGTAGATTTGAGCGACGGCACAGTTTTACTAGAATCATCAGCTACTACAGTTCCGTCGCGGGAGGAAGGAAAGATGTACTAAAATATTTACTGGAGGCTTTAGCTAATGACCAAAATTTACGACCACCCAAAGGACGTAAGACTAATTCTTTGGATTTACGTTCCTCAAATATGGCCTTGCAAATGATGCTTTTGCAACTATTCCTTGCGTGATTTTCCATATATTTATTTGATATCCATTTGGTATAGTTTATGCTTTTGCGATAATGCATCAGTGCAAGCCCTATTAAACCAGGGTTGGGAACGGGCGTGACGTACACGATTATGTTTTTTGGGAATGTATAACTCCATACCTATCGGGATAACTTCAGTTATTGAAAGAGCAATGTTTGAATAGGAGGACCTTTTAAAGCAATACTCACTCCAGGGGAAGGTTACAAAAAAATCTCGCAGTTCGCTCCAGTTAGCTAATTTAAAACACCACATAGTTCTATCTGTTTTTCTGGTAGCAGTGGGATTAGGTACAGAGGAAGTTATTTCGATTAGACAGTGGTCTGATTGAACAAAGTGGGGAAAGGACTCTTGTTTTATAGACAAGTGGGTTAGTTGTAAGGAATAGATCCAGGAGATGTGGAGTATGTTATGGGTTGTCAGGGATTCTGGTTGGTTCGGAAATCATTTGTTTGAGATCACAGCATACAGCAAATGCTTCTGCACTATGACCTGCGTTAGTAGTAGACAAAAATTGAAGCCAATTAGGTTGTGGGCATTAACATCTCCCAAAATTAAAATATCGCAAGGTGGAGACTGATAAGAGGTAGTCTATTTTCAGACTAAGGTAATCAAAAAGATCTTGGAAGTTGTTCTTTACCAAAGTGGACATCCTTTTACAACATCCGTTGTCCTTGGTATATGCACATGCTCCGCCTTTAAGGCGAAAGTTAGGGTAGAAGGGAAATTGCAGGTCAGGCGAATGAGTGCCCTTCCAGGGGAGACTTGTGTTTCTGATAGAAACATAATGCGCGGTTGCGCTTGTTCAAGGTGTCGGTGAACCGCATTAAGATTCAACCTGATGCCACTTATGTTGCAGTAATGAATCCGGAAGTTGGTACTTTCGATGACCGAGGTCGCTTGAGTCCCGCCCTCCCGGGAATCTTAATGGGGCTGAATTTTATTCCTGGCAGATCTTGCTCTTGTTATTCTTGATTTTGGCATAATTACTACAATTTTTCTAAAGAAGTGGACGTAGTGGAACTATAAAACTATATAAACTATAAATAATCTAATATTTGCTATTTACAGGGTATGTTTATTCCAAATAATCCGTTTTTGTTTAGAATTTAAATAAAAGGTTAAATACTGTATATAAGTATCTAGTTTATAAAATTACAAATTTATTTTGTCAATATCAAATAACTAGGGTGGTGCGGTATTTTAAATGTATAATTCTTAGTTTTGTATTATTTTGATTGAATGATAAACAATTTTGTTTAAATTTTTAGTTTGAATGATAATAAAAACAATTTTACCCTCAGCGATCAATTTCGCCCCACAATCTTTTCTGGGACATAACTTTTTTCTTTGTGATCGGTATGCACTGCAGATTAAATTGACCACTGAATATACGAACGAAAGTATTCTGAAGAGTTTATCGCAGATTGATCAATTACACCCCAGTAGATATACTAGGCCAAAACTTGGAATTTGGTTGAGAAAAGGTCATGTGTTAATTTAACAGGAAATTTTCAAGGGCACCAAGCAATTTTTGGAAGTTAGATGAGTCATGTTTTAAGTTGGTGAGAAATTCAAGGCCATGTGGCAGGAAATTAGTTGATTGACCTCAGAAGTAGGTCCCTCAAACTGCATGACTGATGTGTCTGAGCTTTACGTAGGCCAAAGGTGAGCTACTCCACAGTACTCAAGGTCACCAAGCAATTCTTGACCGAGTCGTGGTGATTCATGTATTACAAGTCTCAAGGTCGGGGGGTATTAAATAGACTTTTAAAATCCCTGTAAGTGCATGGGATTCTTGAATGTTCTTCAAGGTCACGAGCACTCACAGTTAACATTTGGTATATAGGAGAAGTTAGTTATTACAATTCTTAGAATTCTCAAGGTCACCTGCAGGGGAATCGTATTATTGATTGTTGTCTATGCTTGTAGACCAAAGTTCATTAACCTTTTCAAGGTCATCGGTTTCAAGGTCACTCCCCCCTGCATAGTTCATTGAGCTCAAATGGTTCCGTTTCCCAAACACAGGTAGAGGTTTCCCAAATACAGATGGCCGTTTCCCAAAACAGGGGATCTGTTTCGCAACTCAGGTAACCGTTTCCCTTCATACACAAATTTCGAGGTCAATTCCGAGAAATCTATTTTCAAGGTTAAACGTGATCCAAACTTATCCGACCTTACCCGATCTTATCTCTATATAACTAGATAAAGAACAGTCTCACGACAGTCGATACATTCCAATCGTGACAAAAAATTACCTAAATTGTTGTGAACAGCAAGTATTACATAATCATCAGTGTGTCCGTCGTATTTTACATTACAATCGTGACTAGAAGTTTTATTGTAAACCCAAAGTGTTGTGAACAGTAATTAAATATTTGTTAAAAGTTCATTGTTACGTGTGTGCTTTATATTGTTGAAAGTAACTATGAGTATGCTAAGTAGTAGTGAGATAGTTCATTTAACAAGACGTGTTATTCCATTCCCGAGAACAAAAAAGGAATTTGCGAGGCACATCCGTATAGTTAACACCAATTTTAAGCTATTGCAAGATATAATTAAAAATAAATTTTATTATGAGACCAAGGAAAGTCTGCTTAAGCTTGAGAGCAATTTAGCATTGCTCAAGTGCTATCTGGTCAGATTGAGTCGGTTATAGAACGCTTCAAAGAAAGTGAGTATTGGAATTGTCACTAAAAAAGGTATACATAAATTACGTTGGTACCCCCTAGGCTCATGTTTTAATGGTAGGTTAATGGTAGGAATTATAATCAATATGTCAAACATTACGGACTCTGATATTTTTAAGAAACATATAGCTTTGCATGTAATTTTATGCAAGCTCAAAATCATATTATTGAGTTGAAGACTTTTGCCACAAAAAATTGCGTTATTGATATTTCAACCAATTTACGTAACTGGTACAATGAAAACATGTATGATAAGTTACGGATAAAATTAGAGGAGTGTTCCGAAAGGGATTCCGGTTGGGAATTACGTGAAGTCTTGCATTTAAAGGTGAATATTAATAGCTATGTTCCATTTGGAGGTGGTCGTTCAACCTATGTTAAAGTTCCTCGCTTCATAGCAGTAAAGCGTGCGGTAGTGAATGTTAAAAATAACGATGAGTATTGCTTCCTATGGGCCGTTGTTTCGGCATTGTATCTCACTTCACGGGATTCAAGCCAAACTTCTAGCTATATAGAGATGTTTTGAAGTATGATTCAATCCACTTCCTCATTCATCTGGATGATGTAAAAAAAATTGAAAAACTAAACAACGTAGCAATTAATTTGTACTGCATAAATGATAAAAAAAAGTTGTACCCTTTGTATGGTTTAATCAGCAAAGCAGTAGGGAACCCATAAATCTTTTAATACTTTCTGCTAATGACCAAGCCGCGGATTATATTAACACTGTATACCATTTCACGTGATTATTTCTAGTCAACTATCAAATAAGGGGCACAAAAAATTTATTTGTTACCGATACTTGAACCATTTTTCTTCAGATCACCTTCTACAAAAACATACCACTCACTGTCAGTAACTTAATCAATGCTCTGCTAGCTGCCTACCGAAGCAGAAATGAATTTACAGTTCAAAAATTTCGCATTTCAAGAAAAGGTGCCATTTGTAATTTTTGCTGATTTAGAAAGTATTTTAGAGAATTGTACAAATGTTATCGAAAGTAATACTCTATTTCACTCCAAACATATACCATTCAGCATTGCTTACAGTTTGAAGTGTTCACATGATGATTCTTTATCTGGATTTAGGCTTTATAGATGAAAGGATTGCATTCAATGGTTTGTTAACGAGCTTCAACATTGGACTACCAAAATAATCAATCAAATAATTCCTATGGATACTTTAAGTCCCAGCCAGGTTGAGCAATTTGAAAGTGCCACGATTTGTCACATTTGCCGAAAACCATTTACTGATTCTGATATATAAGTTAGAGACCATAATCATCTTATAGGAGCATTTCGAGGGGCAGCGCATTAAGAATGTAACCTAAACTATACAGACTACCAAATTCTACCAGTTGTGTTTCATAATTTATCAGGTTATGATTATCATTTCATCATTAGAGAATTGGCTAGTGTTCCCGGTTCGATTTCACTGCTACCCATAAACAAAGAAAGACATATCTCTTCCACGAAGGTAATTGAAGGCACCAAAATTAAATTTAGATTTATTGACTCTTTCAGATTTATGAGCAGTAGCATTAAAAAGTTGTCTGACTATTTGAAGAATAGTAAAAAATTGATTACTCGCGCTAATTGCAACAATGATGAGGAATTTTCTCTACTAGTTCGCAAAGGCGCTTCCTTATGAATATATTGATACATGGGATAAATTAAATGAGACCACGCTCCCTCCCAAGGAAGCATTTTTCAGTCATCTTAATAATGAGGGAATCAGTGGTAAGAGTTTTACGCATGCGGTTAACGTTTGGAACAAATTTAGTATTAAATCGCTAGGGGAATACTCAGATCTGTATTTAAAAACAGACGTTCTACTTTTAGCAGATATTTTCGAGAACTTTCGGCAAACTTGTTTAAGTACTTACGAGCTTGATCCGTCGCACTATTATACAGCCCCTGGTTTAGCATTCGATGCTATTCCCAAAATTACACAAGTTAAGTTAGAACTATTTACAGATATTGATATGGTAATGTTTATTGATAGAGAGATTAGAAGTGGTGTAGCTGAATGTTCAAATCGTTATGCTAAAGCTAACAATAAGTACATGGGGGAAAAATTTGATCCCACTTCCGAAGGTGTGTATTTAATGTACTGCGACGTAAATAATTTATATGTAGCCGCCATGTTAGAATATTAATTATTTGGTGATTTTTCTTTTGTTGATGAAGCTAATTTTGAAACTTTAGATTTAATAAACCACCTCGATGATTGGAAAATTGGTTATATAGTCGAGTATGATTTAGATTATCCTATAGAATTACATGAGTCACAGTGATCTTCCGCTGGCACGCTGGTTCCACCCATATCTGATTCAAAAATGAAAAAATTATTGCTTACATTGTATCCAAAACGTAATTATGTAATTCATTACAGAAATTTGAAAGTATATTTGAAATATTAAAAAGGACATTGATAAATTCGATACATCTGTTTATAGTCCCGATAAGATCTTTGGACTCCCATCGGTAAATAAAAGTCCCCAGCTTAATGAAAGATAAAAATCATGGCGAAATCATGGTGGAATTTGTAGGACTTCACGCGAAAATGTATTCTTACGCGGTTGACTAAAAGGTTGTAAAAAAATCAAAGGGTTCTACCCAAGCAAGCGAGAAGCAGATCACGATTAATGATTATAAACAGGTTTTGTTTGATGGTGGCGTAATAAGTCGCTATCAACATCTCATAAGATCAAAGAAACATGATGTGTATACCATTAAACAAAATAAAGTCATACTTAATCCTTATGACGATAAACGCTTAGTAAGTTTCGATTTCATTGATACTAGACCTTGGGGGTATAACTTTCAATAAACAATGAGCAGTCTTGAAGACAAATTGCAGTACAGTAGTGCTCAAATCTACAGTACCTGAAGCGTTCTTTGACCTCCCCTGAAAGCTATACATTTATACTGAATATATTGCAACATATTGTTATTCCTGATGAGTGTTTTAACTGATGTGCTATAAACTGAAAGTACGCAAATGAAGTTATTATTTGATAAAAAAATTAACTTAGACAATACTATTAAAAGTTATACGAAATTATGTGCCGATAAAGGTTCATTAACTTCCAATAAAGTAGATAGGATCTTAGATGAAATGAATTTACTTGGTGGCATACCCCTTAAAATGTACGCATCCAAGTTATTATGGGGTGATTCATTGTGTACTTTGACAATTACAAGTGCCTTGCTATTCTGATTGAGATATTATTGGAACAAAACATTACATATAAGTTTCAACCGTAGAAAAATGAGGAGCACCACAAAATTTACTGCTGGATATTGGAAGACATCGAGAAAGCTGAAACAAATTCCTGCTTGGGATGGACATGTGGACCAGACTCGGGAATGTGGCTATCCAGTAATTTAAACGATTATAGAAATGCTTTAGGTTTACTATATAAGATGATGTAATATTTAAAAATAAAATACAATCATCTTTTTTATGTGCTTTTATTTCATGTAAAAGTTACAAATAATCCTTATAGCTATATTATAAAACTAAATTGCCCTTATTGATCCACGATCTTTCATCCAATCCCCACCACTTTACGAATAACTTATTATTCTTGGAGCGAAGCACTTTTTCCACCAGGTACACATCTGGATGCTTTGTTTTCTGTAATTCGTGTTCATAAACCTGCCTGTACAGGTGTTCCTTTCATGTCTTCCAACATGTAGGTGGTTGGGTTAATAATGCGAACTATCACAATCTTAAATAGTTCACTTGACCAATTGGGGGTGTACCTTTGACGAAAATACTTTTAAACTTACAGATTCGTACTGTCACCCACACAATAGCGATTCCTATCAACTGTTTTTATGTGAGTGTAAGCCTCTAGTTTTGTATGATTACCAACATATTTGGGCTTAATTCCTGTAGTTCTATGCTTACGATTGTTATAATCCATCGTTACGGTGTCTATTGTATCAATCCATTTATATTTACCCTGTGGGCTGAATGACTTATGTAGAGCAGACTTAATGGTCCTGATAACACGTTCCGCAATTGCTGCCTTTTTTGTACTATAGGTGAAGTAATGGTTGACTCCATAACGCTGCATTAGTTTAGTAAAATGCTCATTGTAGAATTCTTTTCCTGCATCTGTCTGCAAATTGGACGGTTTCCGGCCCGTTTTGAAGATTGCTTGCAGGGCCTTGGTAACTTCCATGCCCGATTTCGTTTTTGATCCTTTGGTCCACAAGTATTTCGAAAAACAGTCAATAACCGCTTAAATATACTTGTAGCCCTTATTTTGTTTGGCATATGTGTTAAATTCTGCCAAATCTGCTTACCAAAGGTCATCATATCCTTTAATTATTGTGCGCCTTCGTTTAAAATTTTTTCGTGGGAGTTTGTGCAATTCGTTGACGAATTGTAATTTGGACATGGTACTAATTTATCCACAATTTCTTTAAGTGATGTAGTTTTTCCTCCAACACTAGATAAGCGTTAAAGTTTCCTTTAACAGGTTTTTGAACTGCTTGCAGGCACTTTACTTACAGCATCACCATCTTCTTTCGTGTCCGCCAACTGCGTCAAACGGTTTCCATCCAAATTCAAACTTGTCGATAAATGGTATTGCTTGGTGATGACATCTTGAGGATCTATGGAGTTGGCACCATCGCTGAGTCTCTTATTCTCGATATCGAATTTATTATCATCAATAAGTTGAAACTGAGGGGTTAATTTCTTAAATTGATACTGGGCATGTGACCGTCCAAATTTGTCAAGGGGCATTTTAGTTATATATCGACATCAATGTATTCTGGTTTATATTGTTCGGAAAACGAGTGTTTGGTCGTTCAATGTATCCATCTTCATACAATTCTTTTACAATTGATATATCATTTACGACACCTGTGTTTCCCGTAAATTTTTCCGCCCACAATACTTCTAGATCACGAATCAGTTCATATACATCATTCCAATATTTATGTTCAATCGGTCTGCTTGTTAATTCCTTAAAAAACATAGCTCCACCTCCCTTGGTCGTGGGTGATGATGATGATAGCAAGGGTTTGATTATTTGCGTATACTTTTTGCTGCGGCTCCCTCGAATTTGCCCACTTACGTCATAATCTCGCCTTACAACATTAGTAGCTTCTAAAATACTTCTATAATCTTTTCTATCTTTTGAATTTACTAGATTTAAACCGGTCTCATTCATAATAAGCAGATCATATAAACCTAAAGTCCCTTTATACGTGACACTTTTAATGATCATATCGTTTCTTTTAATTTTGATGGGGGTATTACCAATAGTCCATTTGTCTGCTTCGGTATCGTAGTGGACTCCATAAGTGTGATTAATAGCACTTTCAAGATCCCTCATAATACGTTCAGCGTATTACGGGAATCATCTGCGATACTAAGAGGTTCTTCTTCCTCGGTATTAATCTCTCCTACGACAGATGTTTTAGGAAATATGGTGTACGAGGAGCTGGAGGGGAATTTATTTGAAAAAAGTGGAATCTGAGCTAGGGGGCTTGCAGCACTCTGCCTTGCTAATGAGGGTGAAATGAAGCCTGGAGCTAGAGGGCTAGTGGGAGTAGTACGAACAAAGGTGGGTTTTTGGGTTTAATGTCGATGGACTCCTTTTTGGGTGTTTTTTTTTATCAGGATTGATTTTATTCACTATAGGGGTTTATAAGTGCTGTCAAAGGTTCTCTCATTATCAATGCGGGCAGTTTTAAGACTTACATTTCTGCTGTATTATTTTACGAGCCTGAATAATTTTTCGCTTTAATATCATCTCCTTATTATCCATTGTAGCAAAATTGGAGTTTGAATAGATAGCTGTTAATACCTAAAGGGATGAGTAACTACTAAACAACTCAAAGCAGGTTAATGTATTATATAGGGTGTAGCAAGACAGGTTCCAGTTTACCCTGAGCTGTTTATACCTAAACTGAGCAGTTAAGGTATTATATTTTCATCAAACCTTTTCCTATAGCGACCATTGTTGACTTCAGCATCCTTATTTATGACTATGAAACCAAACGGATCTATCCAGCACTTTGAACACATATCCCGAAACAATGTCATGCTTATGGTGGGGCTTATATGATCTTCATACACATGTTTCAGGTTTAATTCATCTTGCTCAAATAATATAATTAGACTCGCATCAAAATTAAAGCTTAAAGAAAATTTTTTTATTTACATTAAAAAAAGATTACTGCTTATTACACCTCTTTTGTTTTTGAATAGCATGACTCTCAATAATTCAACTAATTTATTCTATTTCAAATGCCATTAATTGATTATTTTAAATAGAAAGTTGGTTATTTCGATTTTTTAATCTATTTATGTCTTTTAAATAAATATACGGTAAATAACTGTTTTCCGGAAACAGGTCAAAACATCTCAAAACAGGTACCTGTTTTCCAAAAACAGCTCAAACCAGACCTAAAACCGGTACCGGTTTCCAAAAAATAGGTAGTTTCCCAGAAGCGGTAGCTGTTTCCCCCCGAAAAGCTCAACCGAGTTGCTTGCGTTGGAAGATATAGATGCATAGTGTGTAGTGTAGTTTAGGAATTTTTTTTTAAATTTAACGTTGAAATTTATTACGTAGTACTTAGAAATTGCAATTACTATTAGAGATGTAAAGTATATATTGTAAATCAAGCAATGAAATCGTTAGCTATGTGTATGAGTGAGATGGGGTATATTTGTGTGAGAGAGAAACAAACAATGAACAGTTAAAGTACATTCTTAGTTGTATGTGTATAAGTAAGAGGAGGTATGTATGTGTGAGAAAAGAAGGTATTCGACAGCGAGAATCTGTTTTGAAAACAGTTTATAAATAACCTCCAAAAATATATAAAAAAATTAATTTTAAAGCATAAAATTATAGACTAAAACTGAAAACGTGTTGCGTGCATTGGAGGTCATAGATACATATTGTGTAGCTTTGGAAATTTTTTTAAAAGTTTAACGTTGAAATTTATTACGTAGTATTCAGAAATTGCAATTATTATTAGATATGCAAAGTATATATTGTAAATCAAACAATGGAATCGTTACGTACCTACATTATTTAAAGTGAAAATTTTTTTCCTACGACATCATGAACAGATTAGTTTAATTATTTATCCAAAATAAAAGCTTGTAGTTTAATATCCCTATCACACATATAAAGAAAGTGTGAATGCAGCTAAAAGTAAAAAAAACGTGTCAACTAAAATTTTCATTGAAAATATAATTAACCTCGAATTATTTATATGTGCAGGAAAGAATATTAGTCTTTAAATAAATAAAATGTTTTAAATTCATGTATTTTTATGATTTTTTCCTGAAAGATTCATATACAGTAAGGCCGGTAGGTAGTTAATCTGTTTGAAAAACAGTTTCCTAAAATTACAGATGTACTTTTCATTATTAAAAGTCAAACAATAAAAAAAAATTCAGTTTACCCACCTATATTATTTAGTGACAAATTTTTTCCTATAAGATGTCGTGAACAGATTAATTTAATTATTTATCAAAAAAAGGCTTGAAATTTAATTTTAATTTTCATATAAAACGAGGCAAGTTTTTTACACTACGTTGTAAGTTTTAATTATTAAGAAGTCAACACAATAAAGTCACTTAAATTTTATTGATGTTTTGAGTTTTTAATAAAATTTTAAAGAAAAGTACATCAAATTATACAAAATTTTGTATTGTAAGACTGAACGAGTAAAAATTATAGTTTCTATACTTGTAATGTACAATTTAACCAGTGCATAATGATGACTACATTTAAAGATAAAAGCGCTAAAGATGGACTGATGGCTATATAAATATAGTGTAAAATAAGTTAGATTAAAAAAGAAGTTACCAATTTCAATCTTTAGTTTAGTTATAAATAAAGCAGTTTAACTTTCTATTTTTAAAGAAATACATACATCAATGATATAATGTAATCAACATTCATTCTAAATATAATTTGTGTAATTTACTGAAGAAATGTCATTGAAATGAAACCTTTTAATTTTCATAAAAAACGAGAATGTCATGTGTGAGAGCGAAAGAGAACGACGATAAAACAGTTATACCAACTTAATCGATTGTCAGAGAGAGAAAACATGGCAGGTTGAGTTCGCGCCATGTTATTCACTATTAAAAGTCAAAAACAATTTATATACATTACATATTATATATATATATATATATATATATATATATATATATATATATATATATATATATATATATATATATATATATATATATATATATATATATATATATATATATATATATATATATATATATATATATATATATATATATATATATATATATATATATATTATATTAATTTAAAAAATTAATTTTTGTTGATGTCATTGTTTCTAATAATGAGTACATCAAATTATACAAATTATGTAATTTATACGTAGTACTTAGAAATTGCAATTATTATTAGATATGCAAAGTATATATTGTAAATCAAACAATGAAATCGTTAGCTATGTCTATGAGTGAGAGAGGGTAGATTTGTGTGAGAGAGAAGCAAACAACAGTTAAAGTACATTCTTAGTTGTATGTGTATGAGTAAGAGGAGGTATATGTGTGTGATAGAGAAGGTATTAGACAGCGAGAACCTGTTTTAAAAACAGTTTATAAATAACCTCTAAAAAAATATATATATAAAAATTAATTTTAAAGCATACAATTATTTGATTGTTTGTAATAATGAGTACATCAAATTATCAAATTATGTAATTTATCAAAAGTAAGCATGTAAAAATTATTATAGTTTGGTAATTGTGATATAGAATGCTAATTAATGTAACGGAAGCGCTAAATATAGACAGTATTCATTCAAGCGTCAGTACTTTGCTTTCAAAGCGAGAATGCTCACATTATTCTGTAATTCTTGACGCAGTTGACAGTGTTTCTATAAAAATTTGCTAATTGCTTCTTCCCAAAATCAATCAATTTTAAAAAGGTGAATGCTTTTACAAATTGTATGTTTTTGTTTCTTATCGTAAGTAGAAAAAAAAAGTAGTTTGTTTAAAATTTGAATGTCACTTTAGTAGATAAAGCACCACTTGTAAAAAGCAATCACATTTGTAAAAATTTTAATTTCCATGTGGAATTAGGTGTAAATTCAAAAATTTGGGAGTGCGTCATTCTTAGGACTTTACTTTTCCCCTCCCCCGCAACCCTGCCTACACCCAACAAATACAGACGTCCTAGTCCAGTCGTTTTCTATCTCTTCTTATTAGTAAGAACGTATGTCTTTTCATTATTCTTCTAGCATTCTACACGTACTCACCTTCATTTCCTTCTAATGCATATCGTTCAAGTGCACGCGAATTACTTATGCAACAATACTTACACTTCTGCATATTATTCTACAACGTTACTTTTATTTAAAGCTAAATTTTAAATTACAGATCATACCTACGTAACTTTATTGATAATACTTTTTAAAATTACAAGCTTTTTTATGTTACAAGCTTGATTCATCATTAAATATAAAATACAAAACATGTAAAAATGATTTATTTTACTTTTTTTTGAAAGCGTCTTTCATTAAATTTTTATTTTTTGTTGACACTTTTCTTCATGGCACATTATTCCCGAAGTACACATCAATATTAACAATTTATATTACCATTTAATTGTCAACACATTTCTATTTCACCTTTCAATCATGTTATTTCCTAAACCTACATTTTTTTACAAGTTACACATCTTTATCTTTAACTCGAACCTGCTTCATTTTTCTGTTCAGTTCATACAGTTCTATATTCTAATTTAATTGTTTTATTTTCTTCACTAACTCCTCAAACCTCTTCTTTCTCTCATCAACACTTAATACTTTTGCTTTACTTTCTCTTCTTATCATGTGTATTATTTTCATCATGTATGCCAATAAAAAGTTTCTGAATCGTACGCGCCCAAGGAAGCCTTTTATTATGAATCTGCATCCTTCAAAACCACTAACCTAGACAAAAACTATGATACCCCCTGCAAGTCATTACTCTTTGACCTTGAAAACTCTATTTTTAGATTTCTAAGAATTGTAATATGATCATGATGATGATGACCTTGCAATATCTATTTTTTGCTTTAAATTTTGACCTTCACATTTCGACCTCGACGCGCACCACAAATTTAAATCTCCCATCAAAAGTTTGAACTTGAAAGAGCAGGACATGCAGACCATTTGTACGATGACCTTGACTTTGAAAACCATTGACCTTTATGTAGGCAATCTGTACGGGAAGGTATATTATTATTATCAAAATTGCGTTAGGATCGGCTTAGTATATCAACTCAGTCAGTTTTTTGTATTTTTAGCTTAGTATGAATGATTTTCAGTGAAACCAACCTCATTGTTTGTAACGCCATACAACCTTACCGCAAACTTCTGTAGCCGTTTTAACAAAAAGTTTGAAATAAACAAAATACGTCCTAATATAATTATGAAGTGATCAATTTAACCCCACTTGACGCACTTTAGTTTTATAGACATTTCACTATAAATTTTTGTTTCACATTATTGTAAACAATTAGATTTATGGGGTTTCTTTTAAGGAAACCGCATGAATTTGTTGAAAAAGTATTATTTGTTTTAATTGCGTATTTAATTGGGCATACAATAATTAGGCCTGGTTTAAGTTTTCATGCCAATTAAAATTTTGTTTTATGTTTACTTTAATTTAAATTATTTTTTAAAATAGCTGTGAAATATTTTGTAGTATTGTATTTTTAGCGAATTTAGGTTGTCTCAATTAATTTGTATTTATTAGCGTACTTAGATTATACCTTAAACAAATTTTTTTGTAACATCTAAGCTCGGTCTTAGTGGTTATTTTAAAGCAATGTTTGCCCTCGTACAATACGTCAATGACTTAGTTTATCATATGAGGGACAAGCCATTATTATTGAGAATGAATAAATAGAAAACAACAAATACAGCCTCAGTAGGAGCAACTCGTTACTTGACATTTTCCGCTTCATTTGCTAATTTATTTTAAGTAGCATTTGAAAAAGTTGGTTTAAGTTTCGAAAGTATAGTGAAAAAATGGGATTAATCCGAGAACACTTCTCCATAATGATTTATTATGTCTTTAAGAAAGGCTTAAGTGCGTATGATTGCAAAGTTTGTAATCAGCATTTGGCGATTAAGCCCCTTCTTTGACAATAATTTACGGACGGTATATGGAATTTGAACGTGGAAGAACTACAGTTGATCACCAGAAAGGCGCAGTCTCTCCCATTACTTCTGTAACAGAGCAAAATATCACTGCTGTGGAGAAGGTTATGGAAGCAGATACCAGAAATAGTTACGTCGTAATACAGGCTCAACTGTGGATTGGATCCTCATATGTAAAAACAATAACACACGACCACCTTCATATGCAAAAAGTAGTAAGTCGTTCAGTACCCCATCATCGTGACTTTCAAAAAGCAGAACGAGTAGAGATTTTCCACAAAACTAACATTGCTTAAGAATGGTGGACACCAAATTTTGTCGAAAATCGTAACAGGCGATGAAACTTTGTAAAATGATATTTTCAGGTGGTCTTTAATTGTTACTACTCTACTTAATAGTTCTTACTTTTCCCTTATCTAGCTCAGTCGGAATTTTGTACTTGCAAAATTGGGATCGGTTCGTTAATCAGGCTCTTAACACGTTGAACAAATAGATTACACAGATTCATATATATACATACTTTATTCCTATTTAATTATATTTCTATATTATGTAACTTAAGATATAAATACAGGCAAATTGGTAACTCTTCCTTCTCCAGGTGGTCTTTAGGCGCCAGCTGTATAATATCTCACGTTCGGGTGTCAAATGTAATGACTTCCTCGGTTGATCTGCAGTCAGGTGGTCCTCTGTAGTTTCTGTAACGTGACGTTAATAGAAGGTTGGGGTTTTGATTGTTAGTTTTTGTCTTTTAACTGTTTTAATTTATACTGGTTAATTTTAATATAAATAAATTAATAAATAATTTTACCTAAATACGTCCCTGTATAAAATACAGAAGCAGGTAGTCGGATAACGCGATATAAACACGTGCGCGATAAGATGGGTTCAATACTCGGCCTTTAAAATATAATCGATATTTTAAAGAGGTCGTTTAAAAGTGTAAAGTTTTATACCTGCTTTTCTTATGAGAATAAACTCAGTCCATTTACATTCAATTTTGCCCTTTTAAATAAATAGCTTTTCTTATAAGAATAGCGTTTATACGGTAGCTGGAATTTATATTTCTTTTACGATATTAATTATCTTATACCGGTTTTATTTAAACAAAATAAAAATGACAAGCTTTTGTTATGTTGGCCGTGTTTTAAAATATAAAACCTTCGTTTTCTATTTTAAAATAAAATCCTTTCTTTCGCGTTTAACAATCACGATATTGTTTATTTACGACAGAAACTATCAGGTAGTCTCTGGTTTACGGGTAACAATCTTAATGCTTGTGAAAGGTGCAACTTACGTTCTTACGATAGCGGTGGTGGTGGTTTCGTTTACTTTACGGGTGGTGGTTTTAACTACTAACGGACACGTCTCGTGTTTACGGTTACGCTTCTATATTACTGGATTTACGGCGTTAACGAGGTGTTCTACTCAATCTTCCGACGAGGTTTCAATTACAGGTATCTGGCGGTCGATCGTACGTTTGTCGAGGTGTATTGCGTGGTGGTGTTTGTGTAAATTTGTAGGTTGATCTCCTTTGTAGCAATCTGGGCAAACCACCCGTTATACTAACAGTAGATTTCGTTCGGTCTAATGGAATGTCGGGCAACTACCTTCAAACTCCACGTGTAGGTGTGTATATGTAGATCTCCTTTGTAGCAATCTGGGCAAACCACCCGTTATACTAACAGTAGGATTTCGTTCGGTCTAATGGAATGTCGGCAACTACCCTTCAAACTCCACTGTGTAGGTGTGTATATGTCTGATACTAGAAAAATACGTTTGGCAATAGAAGAGTATGTCGGCTTACAACCCTGCATATCCCTATAACCAGGTATCTCAACTTACGTACTTTCAACGTTAGATTTCTGCAACTTCTAACCTTTTAACTTCGGTGATGCTATCAAGTCGCGGAATCGCGGTTTCTACTCGGACGACGGTTTCAGGCGGCTGGTTTACAACAGGTAGTAGTCGGCGCGAATGCGATTTATAGCACACGGTAAAGAAAAGGAAAACTCTCTTTTGCAGCGCGTGCCGCGTTTTTATATATAATTCGCAAGTGGTTACTAAACTTTTGGTGGGCTTCCGTAAGCCTGGATTGGTGGAAGATGCTCTGACGTATCAAAACTTGTAAACGTTTTGGGATTTTACGTCTGGAGGAGGATGCATGATTAATTATTGTGCAATTATATGCAACGTTATGAAATCTGTTTAATTTTACTAGAATTTCTACGAATCTTTATAATGTCTTGCACCTGTGCATTTAGCGCGTCACGTTATTTTACTAAATTCTGTGAATCGGTATTGGTATTTTACTTAGCAAATAATTAATCATGATAGGAAAATTTTATAAAGGACGGCGTCTTGTTAATAAACTTTGGGAACTAATTAAAATAATAATAAATCGGATGTCTGACGGCGTCCCTTTACAACTCACACCATTTTTCGACATGCCAACTCTACAAGAGAGCCGCGTATGTATTCATGAAGACGAGGTCACACTAACAATAATTAGAAATCATAAAGTAATGAAGCAAGTAATGTACGCTGTATTCTTTAGAAATATGATCCTAGTAGGCGCTATTATGCTAGAGGAGCAGAAGTCTATCACAGCTAAATGATTTAATAAAGTGCCAAAGAAAGGATAATGCTTCTTCCTACATTGCAGAACTAACTTGCCATTATTTGGCTACAACCAAGGTTAATGTGATCGAACACCCTCTCTACCCATCGTATCTGGCAATGTGCGACTTTTGACTGTTTTTTTGGTCAAAAAAGGTTTGCTGCTGTTAGGTGTGATTTTAATAATATTCCTAAAGCTGCTTGGTTTGAAGCATTTAAGCAGTGGAAAGAAAGAATGACTAAGTGCATTATAGAAGAAGGCAACCACTCTGAACATATCTAAAATAAAATTTTGAAAAAGTTATACTGGTTCCTTTATTCTCAATAATAATTGTTTATCCTTCGTGTATGAGAGTTAAAACACAAAAATTAAAACAGGTATGTTTGCGGATGTGAGGCATTCAAATAATAAGTGTTTACCCAATCAGAAGAAAGAAGAAAGTTAAAACAATCAATGAAACAGTAATGTTTGCCAGTTTTAAGGAATGCGAACACTGAAATATTCGACAACCTGGACGATCTACTCCATGCTGAAAACAAAACCATGTGTTAAGAAAAACATTTACATCCAAAACTCTACGCAATTAATTGCATTATTCAAGCGTCAATCTTAAGGATATCATGCTAAAAAGTTGGAGACTTTTGCAAAGACCACATAGAAAAGGAGCTGGCCACAAAAAGTTTTTATTGACAAAGGTATGACTACACATAATTGTTAGTACACATATTACTTATTTAAAGAAATATTTGCGTAGGTAGCAATGGTAATTGGATTTGCTGGAGCTTGCTGAAAATGCGAACTAACAGCTCTTCGGGAACAAACGAAAACGAACGTAATACGACAATTTGTAGTTACAGATGGAAACGTTTTTGGAGTGAATTTGATTGCTTACGTCAACTTGCTAAACATAATCGCCTTTTTGTGAAATATTGCTACGGGAAACGTGGAAATAGGAATTAATACATTTGGAAATTTTCCACGTATTATGTTACATACCTTGGGTTACAAAATGTGTCAGAATTTACAGGACACTCATTTACGGGGACACTCACACTCACACACACACACACACACACACACACACACCAACACACTCACACGCTTACACACTCACACACTCACACACTCACACACTCACACTCACACTCACACCACACACACACACACACACACACACACACTACACACTCACACACTCACACACACTCACACTACACACTCACACACTCACACTCACACCCACACTCACACTCACACACTCACACACTCACACTCCACACACTCACACACTCACATCCACTCACACACTCACACACCACACACTCACACACTCACACCTCACTCCACACTCACACACCACTCCACACCTCCACACACTCACACACTCACACCACATCACCACACACTCACACACTCACACCTCCACACCACACACTCACACACACTCCACACTCACACACTCCACACTCACACTCACACTCACACACTCACACACTCACCACCCACCACACTCCACACCCACTACCACACACCACACTCACACACACCACACACTCACACACCACACCCACACCCACACCTCACACACTCACACCCACACTCACACACACTCACACTCACACACTCACACCTCACACCCACACTCACACACCACACTCACACACCCACACACACTCCACACCCACACACTCACTCACCTCACACACCTCACACACCACACACTCACACACCACACCTCCACCCACCCACACTCACCTCACCTCCCATCACCCCCACACTCACACACTCACACACTCACACACTCACACACTCACCACACCTCACACCACACACTCACACCTCACACCCACACTCACACCACACACTCACCACTCACACACCTCACACACACACTCACACACTCCACACTCACACTCCACTCACACCTCACACCTCCCTCACACACTCACACACTCACACACTCACACACTCACACACTCCACACACTCACCACACTCCACACTCACACACTCCACACCACACTCACACACTCACACACTCACACTCACACACTCACACCTCACACTCACACTCACACACTCACACCCACACTCACACACACTCACACACTCCACACCACACTCACACACTCCACACACCACACACCACACACTCACACACTCCACACCACACACCCACACTCACACACTCACACACTCACACACTCACCCACACACTCACACACTCACACACTCACACTCACACCACCTCCACACACTCACCACACACCTCCACACACCACACACCACATCCCACACACTCACACACTCACACACTCACACACTCACACACCCACACTCACACACACACACACACTCACACACACTCCACACCACACTCCACACACTCACACACCACACACTCACACACTCACACACACTCACACCTCACACACCTCCACACCACACTCACACACTCACACACTCACACACCCACACTCACACACCTCACACCTCACACACTCACACACTCACACACTCCACACCACTCACACACTACACACTCACACCCCACACACTCACACACCACCCACACACTCACACCCACACTCACACACCTCACACACTCACCCACACCCACACTCACACACCACACACTCACACTCACACACTCACACCACTCACACACCACACCACTCACACCACCCCTCACACACTCACACACTCACACTCACACACCTCACACACTCCACACACCTCCACCCACACTCACACCCACACACCACACCCACACTCACACCTCCACCCACACACCCACACCCCACACACCCCACACTCACCACACTCACACACTCACACACCACCACACACCCACACACCACCACCCACACCACCACACCACACTCCACTCACACTCACACCTCACACACTCCCATCCCACACACCTCACACTCACCACTCCACCTCACACTCCCACCACACTCCACACCCACACCACACCACACTCACACCACACCTCACACCCACACTCACACCTCACACACACCCCCCCCTCCCACTACTCCCCACTCCCCCACACCCCTACACACCCAAACCACCAATACTCACCCCACTCCACACCCCCCACCTCCCCAACTACCCAACACTCATCCCACTCATCTCTCCACCACTCCCCCTCACCTCCATCAACTCCTCCCCAACCCACACACCCCACACATCCTCACCCACTCCCCCCTCTCCCCACCCCACACCCCTACCACCCCCCATCCCCCCAACACCCCCTCCACCCACCCTCCTCTCCACCTCACACCCACCTCCAACTCACTCCCACACTCACACACCACCTCACACCCCACCACACACCACACTCCCACACACCCACCCCCCACCCCACCCACACTCACCACACACTCACCAACACCCACACCTCACCCTCCACCCCACACCACACCACCACTCCACTCAACACCTCACACCTCCCACTCCACCTCCATCACCTCACACTCACCAACCTCCACCCAACTCCACACTCACACTCCACACCACACTCACATCACACCTCACACACTCCACAACACTCACACTCACACCCCACCCACACACCCACACTCCACACAACCTCACCCACACACTCACACTCAACACCCACACTCAACCTCACACACACCCCACTCCCACTCACTCCACCCCACCCCACACACACACACACACCCACCTCCACACCACACCCACCCACCTCACACTCCACACTCCACTCCCCACACACCACACCTCACACCCACAACACACACTCACACATCCAACCCCACACACTCACACACCACACACTCACCACACTCCACTCCACACACCACACTCCACACTCACACTCACACACTCCACACCTCACACACTCACACTCACACCACCACCTCACACCACACACTCCACACACCTCCACCTCACACTCACACACTCACACACTCACACACTCACACTCACACACCTCCACACTCACACACACTCACCACCCCACACTCACACACCCTCCACATACCTCCACACCTCACACACACCACACACTCACACACTCACACTCACACACTCCCCCTCACACACTCACACACTCCCACTCACACTCCACACTCACATCACACCTCACACTCACACTCCACACCTCACACCACTCACACACTCCCCTCACACCCACTCACACTCCACCCACACTCACACCTCCACACACTCACACATCCACACTCCCACACTCACTCACACACACTCACACTCCCACTCACACACTCACCTCACACACACACCCCACCTCACACTCCACCTCACTCACTCACATCCCTCCACACACTCACACACTCCACTCACTCACACACTCCCACACACACACTCACACTCACACACTCACACACTCACACACCACACACACTCACACACTCACACACTCAACACTCACACACTCACACACCTCACACACTCACACACCACTCCACACTCACACACCTCCCACTCCCACACACTCACACACTCACACTCACACACTCCTCACACACTCACACACTCCTCACACTCACACTCACACCCACACCTCACATCACACACACTCCACACACTCACACACTCACACACTCACACACTCCACACACTCACACACTCACACACTCACACACTCACACACACACGCACTCACACACTCACACTCTCACACTTACACACTCACACACTCACACTCACACTCCACACTACACACTCACACACTCACACACTCACACACTCACACTCACACCACACACACACACACTCACACCCACCTCACACTCACACACACCACCACACACCCACACACCACACTCCACACACTCACACACTCCACACACTCACACACACACTCCACACTCACACACTCACACACCCACACACCTCACACACTCACACACTCACACACCCACACACCCACACACTCACACACTCACACACTCACACACTCACACACTCACACACTCACACACTCTAATGGTCTAGATGGATTCTTAGATGCCAAAAGCATGTAAATCCGCTGCAGACTGGACATCATTTTTTTTCACGAATTCAATACTATACTTATAGCGATCGCGCATAGGTAAGTAAAGGTATATTCAACATTAACGTTCAACGTCGACAAACATTTTGAAATACCGTTTATTGAAACAAATGAAACACTTGTAGTGCTCTAAAACACATTTGATTGACATGCAAATTAAAATTCTAACAATTTAAGACTTTTTTATATGGGAGTAAAATGTTGACACTCAATAAAAGGACGAGTGGAATAGTAAATGTAATCTAATGAATAATCGATACATATAATAAATATAATTTAATACTGAGAAAAATTTATAATTGTAAAGCTGCAGGTTAATAAACTATTATTATAAGCAAGAGATTCTAATCCCAATAGGTTTTCAGTAAGTTCTAAGGAATGCCAAGCTGTGATTATTTATACGGATGTCAAAAGTACAAATATTAGGTACTGTCAAGAACATCGAAATGTTTTAATTGATTTTTAAATGGAATTGAAAACGATTTAATTAATTCTATGTGATGTTCTCTATTTAAGTCAAATTTGTTTGTTGGTGATAGTTGTTGGCATGTTAACTTGATATAATCAGGACAATTGTTATTTTAAAGTTAAGGCCCAGAGCCATTTTCTTATACACTTTTTTCACTATGTAAACAGAAAACTCAATTAGTACAAATGTGATTAATTATCCTTCAACTGAAACCAACAATCAATTTCCTATGTATTGCGTAACGTGCCAAATATTTTTGTAGCTTTATGTTCTTACTAGATTAAATGTGAGGTGGTTGGCAATAAATCAGTTCATATTATTCTACGTCTCTTAATCGACTTAATCCACTAGCGATCTATTTCTTGTTATGTATGACGGTTTAAAGTAAACAGAAAGAAAGACGCAGATTGTGAGAAACATAAAAAGAGCGCAGACTCAGTAATGTGAAGTGTGCCTTGAGAAGTACATATATCAAAATACATGTTAAGTCTCGACATGCGTTAACTAGCATTTTGTTAACGCATTGGTGTAGCAAAAATTCATGTTAATGTGTGAGCACTGATATAAATTGTTGTGACGTCATTTGAGTATGGACTAGTTAGTGGGGTATATGAGAGTTGATTATCAAGTAGGATATCGTTTGATTGCACGTTGATGTCAAAAGCCCCTAATTATACGGTGTGACGCCATACCTTCGAACTGTGTCTTGCATGCTGTCTGGAATGACACGAATAGATAAATGGGTGGCGTAATGGTGACACCCTCAATTCGCTGGAACCCAAACTGTTTAACGGCAGTTATGAGCCCATACTTATTTCAGGTGACACTAGCTAGTTGTCTAAGAAGTTATTATTATCATAGAGTAAGGTAAGGGCCGAGAGGCCCCCGGTAACTACATTTAAAAATAAGATTATGTAGAACAGTAATTGTAATCCTTGTTATGTTTCAATATAATATATATATATATATATATATATATATATATATATATATAATATATATATATATATATATATACGGGTGATTGCGAGGAAGTGGCAATATTTTAAAGATATGTCGAGGAAGCCAAAATAAGTAAAATAAACTCATTGTTTAAGTCCGATTTTCATTTGCAGGGATAATTGACTTTTCTTAAAATGTCAAATCTCATCAATTTTTGCCTATTACAAGTACGTTGATGTATTGACCTTATGCACGTAATTCTGAGGAAATCCAGAAGGAAACTTTTAAAATAATTATTGCCCTTTTAGTAACTTTAAATTTGGCGGCTAATAAATTCTCACCAAGAACGTTCTCACTATCGCCAATATTTGCAAAATTCCTAACAGGGTATTTATTTTTAAGAGTTGACTTCTGGATTACGCCCGAACTTATGTGTAATTAGGTGAAAGTAGGCAACTGAAATGAAAACTGACAGTTAGTTGTTAAAGTGACAGTTGTTCAACATTAGTTTTATGAAGTTGTAAAATGCCCACAAATTTAGTCATAAAGAATATGCCGATATGATATTTGTTTATGGGTTCTGTAATGGTAGTAATGTTCGTGCAGTGGAGGTATCGACGTCGTTTTCCGAATCGAAGGTTCCTAACAAGCGAGTATTTCAAACTGTTTTACAATGCCGGGAAACTGGGACATTTCAAGTGCAAGTATTGTTTCTGAAAGAGAACACGGAATCGCTGTTGGACTTGAAGAAGATATTCTGGATGTGAACGAAAATCCAGAGAAAGTACAAAATGCAATCCAATTTGAAATACCACAAACAATGGCCTTGGAAAACACTTAAGCAACAAGGTTTGAACGCTTATCATTTGCAAAAGTACAAAATCTCCACGAAGGCGATTATCCTTTAAGGCTACAATTTTGTCATTGGATTCGGAAAACAGAAGATTGTGTAAAGACATTTTGTGGTCGGATGAAGCTCAATTTACGCGAGATGGAATTAACAATTGCCACAATAATCATCGATGGAAGGACGAAAATCACCATGCTACGATAGAACACAATTTCCAACATCGATTTAGCATTAACGTTTGGTGTGGTATTCTAAATGATCAATTAATCGGTCCTTTCATTAGATGCCTTAGGACAAGGATATTTACGTTTTTAGAAGACCATTTAGAAGAAATATTGGACGAAGCACCTTTAAATATTCGACAACGAATTATCTTCCAACATGATGGAGCGCCTCCTCACTATTCAAATGTACGAAATTTTCTGAATACCACTTTCGGCGATCTTTGGATTGGCAGAGGCGGTCCGCTTCTGCCAGATCACCGGATCTCACTCCCTCGATTTTGCCTTTGGGGATGGATGAAGTCGTTAGTTTATGCTACCAAAGTGGAACGAGGAAGCGTTACTAGATCGCATTCTTAATGCAGCAGCTATCATTAGAGCGAACAATCGTTCATTGAAACTCGCTACTAGTGCAGTTTATAAACGCGCAAATAATTATCCAAGTGGGCGGTGGTGTTTCGAAAATTTTCGTAAATTAATGCTTCGAACATTTTCGTAAATTAATGCCATTTTGTTTATTTTTGTAATTGATTTTGTAATAAATTTTGTTTGCTTTTAAATATCTCTGAAACAAATGAAAATCGGACTTCAAAATATGAGTTTATTTTACTTATTTTGGCTTCCTCGACATATTTTAAAATATTGCCACTTCTCGCGAATCACCCTGTATATATATATATATTATATATATATATATACATATGTATCTTGCCAGCACCTATGATAACTCCAGGATTGAATTGCATTGCGAATACTCACGTGTTACGAGTAAATAAAATGGATGTATAAAGATCTAAATTAAGTAATTTATCATTTCTTACACTCAGGTGTCGGGTAAAGCAATCAATTCATTTCCTATAAAAATCGTAGTTTGGTGTTCAATAGACCGTAATTTTTTTAATTTTCGGGACAGACATTGTAATTTGAGATGATATAAGATAAACCAACAATTTATTACTTTTTCATTCGTTCTAAATCAATCTCAAGAATAAAGGAAATGCGTTAAAACGTATTTGAATTTTAATTTCAGTGATCGTTTTTCCAGACGATAACCATAGTTTTGTCATTTTATTTTTTTGAATAGTTGTACGTACTGTAATAAAGAAGGTGTACAAAAAAATGGAAAAAGAATAAAGGTAAACGCAGATAAGATGAATCGAGCGGTCATAAGAAAAAAACGAATTCAATCTCTGATATCGCCATCATCCGACGAGGAGGAGACGACACCTACTACCAGCAAAACTGCTAGTACACCATGTTCCTCGGCATCGACATCGACTATTAGTTCTGATTTGACCAAGGTCATTAAAGACATTGTACACATAATGGAGATACAAACTAGTACTTTAAAAAAACGCCTAACGTGTTGCATTCTAGAGACAACGCTGTACCTACCTTTAACCCTGAAGACAGACGTCAGTCTATTGAAAAGTGGTGCCAATGAATTGATGAACTAAAAAATCTCTATCATTGGAATTGGATGAAGCTGTTGTTTATAGCGCAATGCCTAAATTAGACGGATTGGCTAAAACATGATCTCAATACTTAACAACCATTCAATATACATGGACAGAATGGAAGCAAATTCTAAACAAAGTTTTTTTTTTAAACCGAAATTTCCATGATGGCATTATGGAAATGGTGCGACGTGTTAAAGTGCCCAATGAACTTTACATTGTTTATTATTACGAAACGGTAGCTTTGTTTAACGAATACAAGATATTTGGTGATGATGCAGTATCCTGTATTTTGGGTGGAATCCCGGAGTCTACAGTGCAATCCGCGGCTAGAGCGAATAATTATTTAAACTGCGAGGATTTGCTACATTTCTTAAAAACGTGTGACGTTACGAAACCATGCCATTCCAACACTACTGAAACCATATCTTATAAGAGAAGCGTGTCATTTAAGAAACCTAGAGGGGCCATATGATAATATCAAAGGTATTAACCCATGATCGGTACAAAGTGAATAACATGCGTTTAACAACCAGAAGCGCAAAAAGAAGTATGAGAATGTCGTTGCTGCCGATCGTATGAAGCAATGGATACCAAAAGGCGGAACTTCGGATGATCCGTCAAGTGACGGTGAAGACTTCGAATAGGTCGAGTTGTGAAGACGCAATATTTGTCAGGTTGGTCGAATATAAGGCGTCAAATATTCTTGAGTTAGTTAACACATTGATGTAAAAAAAATTCATGTTAATATGTAAGCGCTGATATAAATTGTGATGTCATTTGAGTATGCACTAGTTAGTGCGGTATACTCAAGGTTTTGGTATATGAGTGTTGCTAACGAGTAGGATATCGTTGATGTCGAAATCCCTTAATTATAAGTTGTGAAAAATAACCAGAGTAAAATTAGGCGCCAGAAGTCGCTCCCCAAAATCACTATCTCACCCTTACCCCGACTTCTGGACAACGATGTATAAAGAGGTAAAGAGGTGAATAGGGAATTAAAGGAAAGGAGAGAAATAATGGGAAGAGAGAATAAGAAACTAAGCTGTAGTGTAATGAAAAAATGTAATTTTTACAATAAGGGTAAATTCAGAATCAGCAAACGAGATTAAATTAAGTTATATCTTTGTTTCTTTCTATATACCAATATAAATAATATAATATAATAATTTATTGTACCAAATACGGTTAACACCCAAATAGACCTAAAAGAAAATTAACACAGAAAATTAATTACTCTAAAAGTTTAACTTCCGGAAATGAAAGATCTTTCATTACGCAGAAGCTGAAAGAAAAACATACCTACGCTAAAAAGCGTTTTAATAACCAAAACTTATATTTAGCATACCTACACTTCATGTGGTTTCACAACAACACCCAAAAATTACATCAAAGTTGAAATATTCGTTATTCATAAATTAATGACAAAATTTTTTCGGAAGGACGGTTCAGTTGCACCAGATACTACAAAAAGAGAGAGAAAGAAACAGGCAACTGAATGCTCCCACCAAAGTTAAATATAAATATAGTAAAAGTGAAATTTTAAGTGAAAATATATATACTAGTCCAAAATAATAACTCAATAATTGAAGTCAATAGTTTTCAGATTTACAGGTAAATGTAGGTAAATTCAATAATACACAAAAGTTAAGCAAAGTTATGGTTAAACTATAAGAATTTAATTTAAAAAAAGAAAGGGAAATTACGGGTTTGTGCGTATAAAGAAATTAATATCAAACAGCAGCTGTCGCGCAACTCGGTAACCAAACAGGTTTGTGCGTAGTTCACCTACAGTTCACTATAATAAAAAACATGGACGTTACTACAAGTGAATGTGGGTGTGGACCACAATTTAACAAATAGTATTAGGAATTATAAAGTAAACGGTATGTAAACTAATAATTCAACAGTAGCTTCTAGCAGTATGTAATTTTACCAACCACGTTCACTTGAGGAACTTTAATAATCGTAAGTAAAGTGTACTTTAGTTACATTAAGTGATTCAAAGACTTTAATTTCTAGAGAGTAGCATGTTACTTAAACTTTCTTAAACTTTGGTAGAGCAGATGCACGGCTTCTAACACGTACATCGAGAATATAGTAATTTAGTCCATGCGAAAAAAAAATAAAAGTTCTGACCTTTGATACCGTAGATATTGTTACCCTATCGTTGATACAGTAGTATTAGAACGTCCAACGAATGGTTGTAAATTTAAGTTCTCGGCCTCGTTACCAATTTCGAACAGGCACGGTTTAAATCCAGTAGTAATATAACTTCTATAGCGGACAAGTAGCCAAGATTGCAGAAATTCAGAAAAGAAAATTGCTAAAATGAAAGGTACGTCAGTATTATATTATAATATATTATAAGGTGAAATTATAGTCAATTACCCCTAAGATTGTAGGCGGACACACTGAAGTGATATGAAATACCTTCCGTTAGTCAAGCGTAATTTGGTTATGATTGTACGCTTTCAGTCGCTAACAACTAAACCTATGAGTTAATATCAAGTATAAAAGACCTACGGGACAGCTTACCCCTTTTACGATGAAAAACGCGTTTATATCCGCAACGTTCTTGCGAGTAACAAGTCATTTGGAATAGTAATTTTCAGAAAAGCCCAAGTAATGTCTCGTTACAGTTAATTCTTCTAATTTACATCAGAAAAATCTTCAATTGTAGAAATTTTTTAAGAGTTCAGAAATTTTACATAGCGTCGTAAAATGGCGACCGCAAAAAGGGACACGAGAAATGTAGTATGTTTTTCAAAACGAAAGATTGTTACGGATCGACATTGAATAAAATAGCTCTATTGTGTTTGAATGTCCTAACCTCACCCTCTAACGAGAGTTCAATAAACTAACACAGTTATCTGTTATTAAGTAGATTTAAACCTTTGGGGATTCGGCCATTTGCGGATAGGTGGCGTAAATATGTACTTTAGTTCAATGAAATTTAATTTTTTTGGTTGAAATTTCTTTATATAACAGAATATCTGCGTATGACCTTCCCGGAATAGATGGGAATTTTCATCTGACCAGTAACGACAATTTTTCTTGTTCACTTCACCATTTAGGGGAAAAGTACACTCATCGGGGAAGCAAATATTTTTTCGTAGATTGGGTGATCTATTAATCCGTTCTGACATTATTTCGCAAAATTCTTCGATCCGGTTCATCTGCGTACAGACCCATTTCTAAAATACTTTTTCACGATTATTGTACAATTATTACTTCCAAAACGTTCGAATGATTAGTACATACAATTTAATAACGATTCATCCTTATCTAAACGACAGTTCATGAGAAACTTAGTATAGTCTCAAACTCGACTACGAGCTGTAGGACCTTTCAAACCTGTGGTTAATCCGCGAATAAATGCATCCCGATGCGATTTAATAGATGTCTCGACCGGTTCTCTTAATACATTTTGTCAGATGTTTACCTAATACTCATCTAAATACACGATAATGTATTCATCCTCACGATAATTCCTATATCATGCAGTATGTGAAACATTGTGGTGCGAGAAAAATTAGGCAATTTTTTATTACCATTTACTGCAAGTAACACATAATTTTTCCCAATAAAACTATTGCGCTGTTCTCCGAATTTCCGTCCTGAACACTTCGTCGTATCTATTTTCATGAGATGTAACAATTTTGAGCCTTTTGGGCCTTTCTTTTGGAGGAAGTAGTCCACCTGGTGAAGCGTGTTCTTGTCGCACGGTGTAAAGCGTCATTTCGCCCACGCCACTCATTTCAGATACTTTTTTGATTACGTTGACTATGTAATCGTTAGTTTTATTTAAATGGTAATTGACAAGAATCATTAGTATTTGCTTTTCTGAAATTTGAACAGATTGGGTAAGCTTCCGTTTAACAATTTCTTGCATTTTCAACGATCAAAGCAATAATAATAATCAATCAAAGTATCAACCACAACATACACTACACTGAATAATACCAACACGCTTCGCGAACAGATAAATAATAAGTAAAGAATCAGTTAACTTTACAAAATAAACCAATCACAAATGTAATTACTTAACAATAATCATCGTACATAATAAGACAGGCCATTAACTGATATTAACAGATAAATAGTAAGCATATTTTGTACAAAAAATAGTTTAATGGCACAATTAAAAATGTAATTAATTCATCGTATAATAAGACAGGTGATTAACAGGATAAAATAAAAAAGAAAAGAGAAAATACGCAAAAAAAAGTTTAAAAAGTACATCAAATATTACATGGGAATTTATTGGAGAACTCTCGTTGTTCATTGAGTTTATACGAGTATTATTGCCCGTTGCATACAACCGGCAACGTCGAAGCAAAATTCCCATAAGGAAAGCATTGCTTATCTTCACCACACTGCATTCTCACCCCCGAACGTAGTATAGGTGAAGATGTGACGGTTACACAAAACTTTTAACCCCATCATACTAGCTGAGTTCAATTTACCCAAAAACTTAATATAAGTACGAAACTAATATTTCAAATTATTATTAATTAAAAATTAATAATATTTTTAATTACATATTTACCTTTGCACTTATTCGTTTATAACAAAACTTATAATAAAATAAACTAATATTGCATTTTCTAATATTATTTTATCTAGAAAAAAAGGAAAGGTCACGTATTTCATTCCCTTCCCAAGGAGGAGGGCGGGCTGTTTGAGCTGTCCAAGCTCCTTCAGCCACAATCATGGATTCCCAGCATACATACATACATTACGTATATATGCATGGTGGGATTAAGGATGGGTGTGGTCAGGATAGGATCGTAAGGAAGGGAGATAGGGTTCTGAGGGGGAAAATACTACCCCAGCATTCGCCTAAGTAGCCGCACATGGTGTGCATATACGCAGTGACCATGCCGCTACAAGTGTATGAGAAAAACCTCCCTGAAAAAACCTCATACAAGGTAGACGCGGTAACGGGAATCGAACCTATTACCTCCCGAATGCTAAGTAGGTCGTGTCACCACTAGTCTACCAGCTCGGTTTTTATCTAGAGATAATACGTCTTATATCATATTTCCTTACGTTGGTGTGGTTTAACAAAAGATTAAAGGTTAAAATAAATTTGAACTTGCTTATGGGAGTTATACATTTCACACCAGCATTTATAATTCGAATTATTTCTCATAGGTAATCTACTCATGATAATGGAAGTCTAAGTTTAGAATAAAATGTCTCGACTTGCATTAAAATTGTTGTTTTTATCACATTTATGTGCGTTACCGGTTTAAAGAACAGACATGAACGTGTTTTGGAAGAATACTTGAATATTTTGATAGCAAAAAAAAAACAAGAAAGCTTAATTAACTGTACTGTACTGGCTTATGGTCTTACTTTTTTGTCTGAATCACGTTTAAAGGAATTCTTTTGCTCTGCATTGTAACATAAGGTTTCTACTTTCGAACGTAAGCTACTACCATCAAAACCACGTAATTGATAATTGCCATTTAAGTGCTGATAATGAACAACTTCTTTATGGTAGTCAATATTCTACAACTCAAGTATAATAATATTAGAATAACTGTTACGAATAACAGACCTTTCAAGAACGTGTTTGTTACTTTTAATTAGCCTATTAAATGAAATAAGGTTTAACCACATCTAAATAGGTTTTAACTGTTTTGACTAACTTATTCATTTGGATTATAAGTTAACAAAGCACAGTTTCATATAATGATGTTTTTTGTGCCTCAATAAATTTATGGAAACTCAAATTTAATTAAATTCCCATAAAACTCTCAAACTAGAAAGACGAAGAATTTTTTTGTAAAAGTACTTTATACAATCTACAAAAAGGACTTTTTTTATATAGTCTACTTAAAATTAAATTCCGTCAAACGTCTGTACTGTTTAATACTTTCATATATTCCGAAAATAGTAGCTTCATAACAATAACTTTAAACATTATTAGATTATTACATAAACTAACCATTCCTTCAGTTGTAACTAGTCCTCGATGGATATAAATATCTCTGCTGTACAGAAATCGCAGTTTAGGTTTAGAAGTATATACAACACATTGAGAACAATGTGGAACCATTTGTCAAGTCAGTTACTGTGGGATAGGGAATAATTTGTTCCATTCACATATTAGTGAAATAATGTTTTACTCTATCAGATTTTTTTTCAAGACAATATTTCCTTGATACAACATAATTCTGTTTTAAAATTCGAAATTCAATATGGCGTTATAAAGCTCTGTGTAAAGTTTACCTTATTTTAGCAGTAAGTAATCCCTAATCAAGGCTAATTGTCCAGTTTAGTGGTGAAAACCGGACTAGATCGTACTTTGATCAATTGACAAACAGTTTACCAATGTAGACGCTAACTGCAAGCTTCTATTTATCGATGGTATCAATAGGTAAACAGCATAAACCTAAACATAGCATATAATATAGAAAAGGGGTAGATTTTCAACAAAATAACATTTAATGATATTAAAAATTAAGGCCAAAAACTATTACACAACAATGACATTCCTCTTATATAAAATGTACAAAGAAATAAATCTTTTTTCTTATTTATACCTAAGCAATTTAAAGACTGGAAAAAGATACGTTTAAAATTCTATGATTGTGACCAAGAAGAAATATGATGTAAACCATCTGTCTATAATATAATTTAGTAATTTTGTAGTGATAAAATTTTTTTTCTTCTCTTGCTACTAAGACATAAATTTGTAACACCTTAACCAATCCTATAAGATCTTAATACTACTTAAGACGATAACTTAAGTGTTATCGGAACGTATAGAATTATATAAATGCAAATTTAAAAAGACACCATTTTAATTAAATTAATTTTTGCTATTGCACAAAAACTTAGTAACATTGGGAGTTATTATTCTATTAAATCTAAATCCTGATTGTAATTATTGATTAATTAAAACGACCCTTGACACAAGTGTCAAAATAATTTGCTTTGTACTGTAAATGACTTGTATAGAAAATTTCCAATATATCAATGACGTACATAAACTTTACCCTTGGATATAAAAAATAAGGTGTAATTTACAAATTTTAATTTGTTTTACGGAAAATAAGAGTAGAATGAGGGCACTAGCGCCCCAGCCACTTTTTTAATTATGACCCGTAAAAAATGCCCCACCTCTGGTTGGAATTTGCTCATTAACGAACTGGACTTTGATTTTATGGCAAAGAATTTTTATGTAACCTCTGATTATGGACAGCGGCGTGTCCCTGGTTTCTGACGGTCATTTTGTCGGCGTGGGTTGGCGGACATTTTGTGGGCCATTCGTGTTTTTGGAGGGAAATTTAAAATAGTATTCTAATAAGGGCCTCACACCATCTTATAAGACAACTATATCCCTCCTGAACTTGGTCTCAGGAGTTCGCCCCCTTGTCGGGGTCTATCGACTCCGCCCAAAAGTTATGAATCCTAAACAATGCCCCGCCACTGGTTGGATTTCACGAAAACACGCCAACGCAAAAACACACAAACACCAAATCAAGCAAACACGCAACCTCGAAAACACGCAAACACTAAAACATGCAAACACAAACTAAAAAGATAAAGGGTTTTGAATAATTTATTATAAGTAATACTATTTTTTAAGATTACATCACATGTATCAGCAGCAGCATTCGACTTATTTCATAGATCTTCAATTACTGTTTCCTTCTCACAAGGCTTCTGTGTATCTGTACTAACATTAACTTTATGAGTTATAACCAAGACCCGCGGCCACGACGAACTTGTAAGACAAGTATAGGTCTTTGGAACCTGAATTAGGGTCTTCGTTCCCTTGTCGTGGACCTCTTTGGCTGAAATTTTAAATTTGTTTGTGGCGCCATCTAGCTGTGTATAGAGTAATGAATGTTTTCTGTAATAGAAGTGGCTCCAACTAGCGGTATATTTTAAAAATGCATAGTTGACCCTGTAATGATTGTAGTGGGAAATTTGAAATAAGTGACTCTAACACTAACTTGTAAGACAGGTATAAGACGCATTCATCTGGGCCTCGCCCGACTGCTGTAAGTTAAGCCAAACCAGTATTTTTGAATTGTAATCTGGTTTTTGCCAGCCGTATGTTATGATTTGGTTGAGAATAGATTGCTTGAGATTGATTTGCGGATAATCGACTGTTTTCCCACGCCCTCGCGTTTAGGGAAAGTACCAGCTCTGAGTGTCGGTTAGGCTTATCTACAAAGTAAGCGGTCTCTCATAGGAGCTAGGTATATACAGTGGGAGAATTGTTAGCTGAATGTTATGAAGAATTATTAGCACAGCCTCTTGTTTGATTAGGTTGAGATTGATTGATTTGACTGATTTGGTTAATTTCTTTGATTGTTCAATGTTTGATTTGATCGAGAGTGGTTGTGTGATATGCTTCCACTGATTTTATTAGGGCTATTAATTGGTCTGTTTTTTTACAAGGGGGCGAGGGCCCTATAACAAGCTCCGGCGTCCTATACCTGCCTTGCAAGTTAGCGTTAGGACCCCTTAAATACAATTAATTTCCAGCCCAAGGGGGCCACGACAAGGGGACGAAGACCCAAAAGCAGGTTCCAAAGACCTATACTTGTCTTACAAGTTAGAATTAGGGCTCCTTATTAGAATACAAATTTAAATTTCCCGCGGTAACCAATCAGAATGCAGAGACTTAAATACAAATGAAAATTGTCGGCCAAGCTGGCCACGAGAAGGGAGCAAAGGCCCGAGAGCAGGGCGCGAAACCCTATACCTGTCATCCAAATTAGCATTAGGGTCCCCTTATTAGAACACAAATTCAAATTTTCCGCTAAGGGAGCCACGACAAGGGTACGAAGGCCCGAGAGCAAGTTTCGTATACCTATGCCAAAAGAGCCTTAATCCTCAAGATGATCGGCACGATTGGCGACAAGATGGCCTCCAATATGGCCGACAAAAGGCGATTACACGTACAACCAATCAGGTAAAAGGATGGGTATGGTCTAGTTTTAGCTCCGCCTGAATGAAGCCATAAGGGCCTTATTGAGTCTTAACACCGCTGGACCACACCCCAGAGGCATCCAGCACCCCTAACCAGAGGGCTGTACCGCCAAAAGGCCCCCGAAAAGAAGCCGACCCCACTCCTAGCACCACCCACAACCCCCATCCAGACCCCCACTCTGACCCTCACCACTATGACGACACGTCCCTATAGTGGCGCCTTTCTACTAATAAGTATTATTATAACACAAAATCCAATCCCCTTGGCTTCCGTGCAAGTTACTCAATTATTTCATCTTCTAAAATGGGTAGTTCCTTACAAATTGACATCATTGCCAGTGCATTAAGTGTGTTCTGTGAGGTTGAACTTCTAATGTAGGTCTTTATTCGTTTTAAAGTCGAAAAGGTTCTCTCTGGAATGGATGTGGAAACTTGCAGAGTACAAAATATTAATAATAATTCAAAAACATTTTGGTACGCTTGCTGATTACAAAGTTCCAAATCTGCTAAACCTTGAACAGCATTATTTAAATATTTGTGCCACATTTTAATTTCAGCTTTTAAAATAATTTTAGTTACATCGGATACGTATAAACTCAAAACTTCGTTATACTCAACGTTGTTTGAAATTTCTGTTTCTTCTCTTGATAACAAGGCCATAGACTCCTTTTTTATGGTTGGTAAATCTTGCATTAACTTGGTTAACCCTCAACCCGAAGTATGTGTTTGATAGACACGTACTGTTTTCATTTTTGCAACTGTGAAAGAATGAATAAAGTTTGCCTGTCCACTCTCGAGGTATTCTCCTCACGTAACCTAAGACGACAGATAACATCAAGCACAGCCAGTTGCAATTTGTCATTCTTGAAACGCAGGTCAGTTGTGAAAAGTTACGGTGTCTGGTACTTCTAATAGCGTTCATATTTTTCAGTGTCTGTTAGACACATACTTCTAAGTACGGTACAAAATAAAATTGGTAAGTTTTTATTTATTTCGGGAACATTATTACACAAAGTTTTTAGACTTGTTGTTTTACACATAATGAATGCAGTTCCTGGCCATGGCCCAACTAAACGACGTAGACAAGAAGTTTTTCACTGTGATGGTCCTAATTTCGAAGCATGCACATACACATGCACATGCACATGCACATGCACATGCAGATGCACATGCACATGCACACGGACATGCACATGCACATGCACATGCATGCACATGCATATGCACATGCATGCACATGCACATGCACATGCACATGCACATCACATGCCATGCACAATGCACAAATGCACATGCATGCACATGACATGCACATGCACATCCATGCATGCACATGCATGCACATGCAGCATGCACATGCCAACATGCACATGCCATTCACATGCACATGCACATGCATGCACATGCACATGCACATGCACATGCAATGCACATGCACATACTAACATGCACATGCACATACACACACAGACACGAACATGCACATTCACATGCACATGCACATGCACATGCACATGCACATGCACATGCACATGCACACAGATGCACATGCACATACACATGCACACAGTAACATGCACATGCACATGCACACACGGACACACGGACACATGCACATGCACATCCACATGCAGATGCACATGCACATGCACACGCACATGCACATGCACATGCACATGCACATGCACATGCACATGCACATGCACATGCACATGCATGCACATGCACATAATGCACATGCACATACATGATCAGAATGCACATGCATAACATGCACAGAACATGCACTACACACACAGCACGCACATGCACACATGCATGCAATGCACATGCACATGCACATGCACAAATGCACATGCACATGCACATGCAACATGCACATGCACATGCCATGCATGCACATGCACATGCACATCACACACATGCCATCACATGCACATGCACATGACATGCACATGCACATGCACATGACACATGCACATGCACATGCACATGCACATGCACATACATGCAACTCACATGCCAACATGCACATGCACACACATGACACACATGCACATGCACATGCACATACATGCATATCCACATGCAATGCATGCACATCACAGACATCACATGCATGCACATGCACATCAATGCACATGCACATGCATGCACATGCACATGCACATCCATGCACATGCCATGCACATGCACATGCATGCACATGCACATGCACATGCACATGCACATCAGCACATGCACATGCACATGCATCACATGCACATGCACATGCAACATGCACATGCAACATCACATGCACATACACATGACATACACACAACCAGGCACACACAGCACACAGGCACGAACATGGACATACGGACACACACTACAACGGAACACGGACACAGCACAGGCACACACATAGCACCAGACGACATACGGACACGACACAACACAACACGGCACAGCACACAACACGGCACACGGACACACAACACCACTGCACACACATACACGACACACGCACATGCAGAGCAATATCCAATGAATGCATATCAACAATGCACGCCACATACTACACAGCCACATGCATGCACATGCACAGCAACTCACAGCACAGCACACAGGCCACGCACGACAACACTACAATCACACATTACAACACACATGCACATGCACATGCATACTACATGCATTCACGTGACATGCACAGCACATGAACTACATGCAGCTGCATACACATGCAATGCACATCAGCATGCACACGGACACACGGGCACGAACACCGGGTGGTGAAACGTGAGACGCACATGACGGACTAATTACAATAAAAGCATGGCACCGGACAAAGGAGGGACAGGACCCTTTGGAACAAAACAACACTCTACCACTGACCATGCCGATCCAGTGCTATGCTTTTAAGGCTGATATTCCAATGAGTGTCATGTCAACAATGCACACAAGTCACACGCACATGCATCACATGCACTAGCATCTCACACGCACACCAGCACACACGCACACACACACACACACACTCACACACTCACCACACACACACACATGCAACATGACATCATGCACATGCACCTGCACATGCACACACACATGCACATGCACATGCACATGCACATCAACATGCACATGACACATACACATGCATACACACACACTGCACGCAAATGTACATGACACATGCACATGCACACGGACACACGGACACACAGACACACAGGCACGCGGTGGCACCGGGACAGGCATTGATTGGGAAAGGGACGCGGACAACGGACTGGAGGGACAATACGGACCACCACATGAACCAACACGATACATGGACACACTTAAGGGCACACGGGTACACGGACAACAAGCGAACACACGGACACACGGGCACGCGGACACACACACGCGGGGTTGGTTTTCCCGTAATATGTTTGTGGGATAGGGCCTTCTGCTTCTGCTTGCTCTCGCGTGGTTTGTTTTTTGTTTGGTTACCTCTTTGAGATGTATATCACAGAAGAAAATACCATACTTAACATTTTCTATTTAAGTTGCTTCATTTGGTAAGTGACTAAATTTGGGCAAATCCATGGCAAGCAGGGTCAGGTTTTTATCAAATACTAAAGGGCTGCATATTTCTAAGATATAGATCTTAAACACATCGATTAATTATGCTTACAATGTTTGATCGGACCATAATTTAGTTGCAAAATCCTAAGGAGAATTAAGTATTTCAATATCTGAATACGAATTTATAAAAACGTGATCTAAAAGAAAATTTAATATACTAACTTTTCTTTTGTAAAGGGTTTCTTAATATAACCAAGGGTAAAAATTATGAAAATGAATGAAAATGGTTAAACTATATTTTTTAGGTTAAATGGTTTATGTCTATTAATTTTAACTGTTGGAGTTTTAACGTCCTCTGATGTTATTGTTATTGCTTTTAAATGTTGACTGTTTTCGTTATGAACATATGTAGGTTCCATGGTTACCTAAAAAAAAATTATTTCATTTCTTTTAATTTTTTAACATTATATTACCTTGCTGACGAAATTTAAACTCCGTTTGACATAGATATGTTTTTTACAATGTTTGGTTATTTTCAATAACTTATAAAAGAGGTTGCATAATTTCCTAAAATGAATTTAATTAAATTTATTTAATTTTTTTATTCCATTTTGTAGGTAAATTTGATGTTCAAAAATTTTAATTAGTTTAATTTGCTTCCTTCAATTTCTTGAAATACATTAAATTCAAAAATTAAATGTTTGGACAAATATAAATGAAATAAAAAATATAACTGTAATAAAGTAAACCTTCTGTTTTGTAAATGGTTATTTTAATAAAACGTTGTCTTAGGTCATATTATAAAATATACCTTGAACTTGAAATTTAATTCTAGAATTTATATGAGATATTCTTAATACCAGTTTTAAATGAAGAAATTATTGTACTAAATCTTTAATCTGATTACGATTTTAAACGATTGATGAAAATTAGTTGTTATTTTAAAAATGTAACCTTAATTTACTATTTGCTGCTACTGAATTATTTTAAAGAATTCTTGACATAATTTGTGTTACTAAATAAACTTTATATTATTTCCCAGTTCCTTTCTAATTTTTATTAATTAGACTATAAGCTGTAAACATTAACGGGAAATAAGTAATTGAAAAGGGTTGCAATAGATATGGATTTTGTTACAATTGTTTTAAAATTCGTAACACCTTTTAGTACAAAGATTTGGTTTTCCATTAATTTCATTAAAAGAATTGTTTTAACATTCATTTAAATCCTTGAATTTACCATCTTTGAGTTCTATAAAAGGTTCATGTGATGTCAAGTAAATCTTTAATAGGGGATTCAACTAACCTTTTTGCTTTCAATCTGAATCGAAAACTTTAAATTACCTAAAAATATTAAAGTATTTAATTTACAATAAGTAAAATAATCTATAATTAAATGGTTTGGAACTAAGAATTTCTTTTGTGTAAATGGAAATATAAACTTTTCTTATTTTGTTTAATTTGTGCTCATGAATAGTAAGTTGCTTTTATTATTTCAGCCGAATTTATTATTTTGATTATTTTAAGACTGTGGGCCTGTCATTGTTGCTGTGCTAACTTTATATACGAACATGGATCTGATCAAAATTCAAATCAGAATCTCATTACTTTTAGAAATGTTGATTTCTATATAGTCAAGCTTTTAGATTTCTATGTGCGTCTTACCAAGTTCATTTGTTGTGCAAAGGTGATGGATTTTCCAAAAATTTTTAGAAAGTAATTTGACTGGTCATTTGTAATTCTTATTAACTTTACTTTTGATATTGGTCTGTTTATGTAAAATATAACTATAATAATTGACCGTAAATATAGGTTACTTTAGCAGGTACACTAGTGGTGCAGAATGGTTAGTCTTGTTATGTCGAATTTTTGTAACCTAATCGCTTAACCTCATTTTAGTGTTGGAGCTTGCGAGATCGGTCATGATGTTTGTGTGTTTGTGTTGTGTGTCTGTCTGTGCGTGTGTGTCTGTGCGTGTCGTGTGCGTGTGCGTGTGTGTTCGTGTGTGT
>JARFJB010002472.1:5232500-5265000 GCA_036346205.1 Vesta saturnalis | reverse complement strand
TGTGTCTGTGTGTCTGTGTGTCTGTGTGTCTGTGTGCTGTGTGTCTGTGTGTCTGTGTGTCTGTGTGTCTGTGTCTGTGTGTCTGTGTGTCTGTGTGTCTGTTCTGTGTCTGTGTGTCTGTGTCTGTGTCTGTGTGTCTGTGTGTCTGTGTGTCTGTGTGTCTGTGTGTCTGTGTGTCTGTGTGTCTGTGTGTCTGTGTGTGTCTGTGTGTCTTGTGCTGTGTGTCTGTGTGTCTGTGTGTCTGTGTGTCTGTGTGTCTGTGTGTCTGTGTCTGTGTGTCTGTGTGTCTTGTGTCTCGTGTGCCTGTGTGTCTGGGTGTCTGTGTGTCTGTGTGTCTGGGTGTCTGTGTGTCTGTGTGTTGTGTGTCTGTGTGTCTGTGTGTCTATGTGTCTGTGTGTCTGTGTGTTGTGTGTCTGTGTGTCTCTGTCCTGTGTGTCTGTGTGTCTGTGTGTCTGTGTGTCTGTGTCTGTGTGTCTGTGTGTGTCTGTGTGTCTGTGTGTCTTGTGTCTCTGTGCCTGTGTGTCTGTGTGGTGTCTGTGTTCTGTGTGTCTGGTGTGTCTGTGTGTCTGTGTGCATGTGTGTCTGTGTGTCTGTGTCGTCTGTGTCTGTGTGTCTGTGTGTGTCTGTGTCAGTGTGTGTGTGTCTGTGTGTCTGTGTCTGTGTGTCTGTGTGTCTGTGTGTCTGTGTGTCTGTGTGTCTGTGTGTCTGTGTGTCTGTGTGTCTGTGTGTCTGTGTTCTGTGTGTCTGTGTGTTGTGTGTCTGTGTGTCTGTGTGTCTGTGTGCCTGTGTGTCTGTGTGTGTCTGTGTCGTGTCCTGTGTGTCTGTGTGTCTGTGTGTCTGTGTGTCTGTGTGTCTGTGTGTCTGTGTGTCTATGTGTCTGTGTGTCTGTGTGTCTGTGTGTCTGTGTGTCTGTGTGTCTGTGTGTCTGTGTGTCTGTGTGTCTGTGTGTCTGTGTGTCTGTGTGTCTGCGTGTCTGTGTGTCTATGTGTCTGTGTGTCTGTGTTTCTGTGTGTCTGTGTGTCTGTGCCTTATACTTTGTATATAATTAATTGTATCTTGTTCTTCAATATCGTTTAGCGTCATTTTGGTTAACTCATCCCTACGGCGGGTTTCTGCTATTCCTAATATTAATGCGACCTAGAATATAGTTGATCGGTATTCCCTACAAATTTAATAAGTTCCTACTTACTTCCATCATTAAATGTTGTCCATCAGGTGCTTCATCCAAAAATGTACTGATATTCTCTTTTGTTAGAACTCGTGATTTTTTCGATTTGAAACCTGCAGATTTACATTAATTAAAAGCAACTGCAGCTTAACGAATTTGTAAATATCCACGTTATCTTATTAGTGGAGTTGATCGGCCTATTTCCACAGTTTTTGCTTTTTGAGCGCCACATTTCGGATGCGGACTCTGCTTCCGTCATCAGGCTTAGTCCTGAGAAGGACTGTTTTCGCACTTGAGTCGAATTCATATGTTATATATAATTTTCTCCCAAGCACTTGACTACTGTCAGATTCGAATTTGGTACCTTTCACTTACTAGTCTAACAGCTTTACCACTGATCCACTGAGTAATCCTTTTTTTTTCAGTGTATTGCTTTACGTTTCTATTTTTGCACCAAGCTATGCAACATTTTTTCCTTTTCATACCTCTTTTCCGACTTTTGAGGCAATAAATCAGACGTAACTGCAGATTCAATAGCTGCAAGTTCCGATGGGGTGTTCATCACCTCTTCACTATCGGAATCCATCATTATAATTAAGCTATTTCACTTATTTATTTATAAACTGCGAAATACTCGTGACAAGCCATACTTAATTTTTTGACGTTTCAACTAATGACTAACATTTATTTTAAATTAATGAACAATTTACATCAATTAAAAATTATTAGGGCGCTGCAATTCAATCCATGACATATTTTCCCGGGTTATTTCCGAAATTCCTTTCGTTTTCACCGCGTGTTATGATTTAAAGTAATGTTTTTTTATGATTATTTAACTGAGATGTAATTGTAGGTACATACTTCAGTCTAGTCATCGCTGCTGTAGCGTAAAGTCTCGATATTGCAGCAAAATTACAATCGATATTTGTTGGGCCGTATTACATTAAGAAAAGGTATCCTATAAAACTTTTGAACTTTTGGACGCATCGAGTATTTCCATGGGAGTGTGTAAGATTTGAAATTAAACCCTACTCCTAATTGAGGCCCTTTTGGGCATGTTTTCTGTGCGCTGTGGAATAACGCGGAAATCGGGGATTCCGTGAACCGCGGCCCGGTTTCTTCCGTACGCTCTCGACGGGGAATTTTTTTCGTAGGTTAGTTCTGCTTTAGGTTTAGTTTGTTCTTACCCTTAGGGTTGTTCATGTTCTTAGTTTTAGTTTCTTTTTTCATAGCAACGTGCTTAGTTTTGGATATTTTTCGAACAAAATTATCTAGTGAGAGGAGTGTCATGTGTGCACATAATCTACCGAAAATTCGTTGTTTTTTTCGAACTTTAGGATACTCACTGTTGTCCAACTGTAACGGTATAAACGGGTGGTAGAACGGGATTACAGATAAATTGGCCTTTTGCCTCGACTAGTCAGCGTGCGGATCGTGGATTGATGTTAATAATTTTGCACATCCAGAATAATAAATCGTACGTCAGTCAAAATAGGGATGAAGTCAAAATCGTTTCGGTTAAGGGCGCCAGGATATTTGATAGACAAAATAAGGGTTGTCGTGCCAAAATTACGAGTACATAGCGTGTCTAAACATCCAAAAAACATGCGCTTACCTATTCGTAATCAATTCCAGGTGTGCTGGACAGCAATTCAGCAAACCACCTAAAATCGGGCTTAAAAAAAAACACTACACGCTTGTCAAATAAAAGCGTGATCAACACTCAATAACGTTACGTTAATACACCTCCGTGTAAATAATTTGACGTTAAGTAATAATCAAAACAAAACACAAAAAAAATTCAAATAAAACACTAAATATTAAGAACGCTATTACTCAAAAAAAATAGAAACAAAAGTTACGTTATTACTCAATAAAATCAAAAAAACTAACTTCGTTACGTTAAAACTAAATTACCGGTAACTTGCAATAAAGACTTTTATGTAACACAAAAGGGTTTCCATAGAAGTAAAACACATTTATAAAACAAAACAAAGCTATAATAAAATAAAATAAGGATAAATATAAACATACGATAAAGTGTATGGACAAAAAAAACTACAAAGGCTTATTGGGCGACAGGATGTCTGATCAGAATCTGCTTACGCCGTACTAAATCGTTTAACCTAAATATAAATAAACCGTGGATTATATATCCACACAACTACAGGGTCAATTGCCCTTTACTAATAAAATAAAAAAAGTGTGAAGGCGGAGCGTTAGAGTTACGATTAATTCCAATAACTAAATTCAAAACACAGTTTAAATTAACAAAAAAAAAACGATACACAACTCCGCTTTCAAACCTTCAACAAATAAAATAATTCGAAACACACAACAATCTTAAAAGTTTTCAATAAAAACACAATGTTATAATACCTTACAAGGTCTAGATAGCACCTCCTCTGTGTTACAACGGATGGTACGAACCAGGTGATCGGCTACAGCTATAACGGGAATGGAAACTCCCAGGTCCGGCAAAGATGAAGATAAATGTTGACTGATATTCTTTATACACGAACAATTTCTTAAGTTAACTCGTTAAAATGTTACTGCATTAACCAAAACTTATTGTACAATAATAATGTGAGCGTTCAAAATTGTTTGATAACTTTTAGCTTTTAATGTTCTTTTAAATAATTTTATTTTCCACTAAAACTCCTTAATAATTTGTTTAAATAACTAAATATATTTTAATATATTGCGATAGTTTCTTTATCTTTACACACGCTTTGTACGGTAAATAGAGGCACTTGGAAGAACGATGATGTTAATATCCGCAGAAGCGATATAAACCAAAAGAGGTCACGAAGCACTATACAACACGACGATGTCCTCTAGGTAACTTGACGTAAAACCGAAATCGGCACTAGGTATAATCCTTTGGTGAATGAACAATTTTAATAAATCCCCTACAGGTAATCTTCAGTAGTTAAACTACCCTTACTACACAAAAGTACGTTCGTTAAACACCACAAGGTCCCAAAATTTCAACGTTCTAAACTACCCCTTAAAGCGTAACACAAGCGGCAACGTACAACTACTTGAAAGCGTGAACTGTCTAAGACTGCCAAAATTATTAACAAATTCCATCTTGGATTTTAATCCTCTCTCACAAAAATCTTATCTAAATTAATTCCACCAATTAAAAAACGGAAGGAGAAACCAAAGTACCCCAATACTATAAATTCGTTTTCGTCCGTAAGGACTCGGTAAATTTTCAAAACTACACGTCAGCATAAGTATCCGTACAGCCTCTGTATGTTTACCTTAAAGTACGAACAATAAGGCCCACATGCAATCTCTATGAATCAAAACCAAAATACCTAATAATAAACTGGACAACTATACGTAAGCGTCTGTATGGCGCGACCATGACATCATACAGATAAACCTATACTATTCATTTAAATTACTTCATTTTCTATTATATTTTCGGAAATCAAACGAAATAAACCTTAATTAAACTTATATACAACTATTTACAAATAAACGTTAATCAAACTTCTATAAACGAGAAATAATAAGGAAAAACAACCTAAATTTCGGAATAAAAATTTCATAAACAAAGAATCTAAAGCTCACCATACACATTAAAGCAAATTTACTATAAAACTTAATTTGACAACAAAAAAAAAATTTATATACGGAATCTTAACTAAGTACATAGACTACAAACAAAATTACCTACTACGTATACAGGGTGTTCAAAATACCCTGACACTCCCTTACAAAATATTTTCCTTCGGAAAATATATCCGAAAAACAACTTAACCTACAGGCAACCTACGCCAGGAACAAAACAAAACTAACACTAACTACAAACGTTAACTCCCACAAACTAAATGTACGAAGAAGTACGGAAAATGCGGTGGTGCTGGTCAGGAAAGACCCCTCGCAACACCCTCAAAAGCTAGTGATGTGCTACCGCTCGCACACACCACTAGTTGGGACTATAGGGCCCAAAACCTAAAACAAAGCTATACAAAGCTTTAAACTGTTGGGGTCCGTGAAGCGAACCACCAACAGAGGCGCAAATGAAAATCCGGTAAAAAAAAATTCAACTACATTACACAAAACGGACGACGAAACCAACCATGACCTTTGACAGGCAGAGGGTGGGGAACCGGTACTCGGCATAACTGTATATATAAACATCGAAACTAAAGCTCGACAACTCCACAAAGTCAACAAAACTCCATAAACTCCAAACTCACAAAACTCCACAAAACTCCACAAACTCAACAAACTCAACAAACGCGTCCCTCGAGGCGGCAAGAGGGTGGTTCCAACTCCCTCCCCCGAACTCGAGTTCTGCCTCCTTGGCACTACAAAATAAAACTTCCACAGTCACGTTCGGTAATAAAAGTCAAAGTCGAGAAGACAAAAAATTGGATCAAATCCACGATAAACGACAAACCCCAAAAATGATCCGCTAAGGATCCGAAAAGGCACAACAAGGTGCAACAACGGTACACGCGTTTGGATGGTGCACTGAAACTCTGCGTCGAGCATGCGGAAGAGGCCGGGCCACGGTTCACGAGATCCCCGCTTTCCGTTATTCCACAACCGTATACGCAAGACCCAAAATCGCAACACCTCCAACCAAACTCGCTACCCCTACTTGATTAGTCGCCTCTTACGACAAGCAGTGGCATCTGCTGTAGGAAAATTCTTACTCCGTCCTACACAGAAAACGTCCAAGAGGACTTTAATCGATATTAGGATTTGGCTTAAGATCTTTAGCATTCCACACTCCTTCGAAAGTCCTGAAGCGTCAGACAGTTCGTAAGTCTGATACGAAACCTTTCTCTTAATATAAAATGGACCGATAAATTTTGGCGCTAACTTGCTGCAAAATAACGAGACGCGTCCGATAAAACATAATTTTTCCGCCACACGGTATCTCCTACTTCAAAATTCGCTAAACGTCTACGTAAATCATAATTTTGTTTACTCTTAATATACGCGGCATTAAGTCTTTTCTTAATATCGTTATAAACAACGCGAAAAATTTCACTTCTTTCTAACAACGGTGTTCTGTCGGCAAAATTTACATTATCTAGATCGGTACTGTTCGTCGGTATACCCTGCTGTGATCCGTCTATGATCATTTCTCTCCCAAAGTTCGCGAAATAAGGCGTAAGGCCGGTAACTTCATGAGTTGCTGTGCGAATGGCACAGGCAACTTGCGCTAAATACTTATCCCAATTACGTTGATTATCTTCGATATACGACGCTAACATCGTCTTCATAACTCTATTAACACGTTCTGATGGATTCGCCTGAGGATGGTAATTTGCGTTAAATATAATTTTGGCGTTATAGGACGTAACCATTTTCTGAAATTCTTTACTCCTAAATTGTGATCCATTGTCACACAAAACGTACAACGGTACTCCAAACATAAGAAAAACATTCTCTTCGATATTCTTAACTACACTTGCAGCGGTAGCGGCACGTAACGGAAGAAAAGTACAAATTTCGAAAAATAATCGGCAACTACTAAAACATATGAATAACCTCGAGATGATCTCGGTAACGGTCCTACAATATCCGTGGCAATCATTTGCCAGGGCTTGTCGATAACGGATGTTTTGCCATGAGGCCGGCCGGGTTCTTCTGTTCCGGTTTATGTCTAATACAAGTCTCACAATGTCGAACGTAACGTACCACGTCTGCCTTTAATTTTGGCCAATAATACTGTCGTGAAATTCTTTCATAAGTCTTAAAAATACCTGCATGTCCTGCTCTAGGGTCATCATGACACTGCGATAATATCTGGGAACGTTCTCCTTCGGACTAACTCTCCACTGTTCCTCATCGTTTCTCAACTTCGGATAACTACACTTTGCATGCTTCAATAACTTTCCATTTTCTATCCGCCACTGCGGGTACGCGATAGGTCTTGCCTTAACATTCTTCTTCATCCGTGTCAACCACTTATCGTCATCTTTTACATCTTCTACTTCCTTTTCTTCGTCTCCTACTATAGTCTCATCTGGTAAGTCAACATCGGGTTTACTCGTCACTTCAAGTGCGTCAATAACTGGTACGGAACGCGATAATGTATCCGGTACAACATGATCCTTTCCTTTACGATGAATGATCTCGAAACTATACTGCTGAAGGCGTATAGCCCAACGCGCTAATCGACCGGTAGGTTCCTTTAAATTATGTAACCAAACTAACGATGCGTGATCGGTAATAACCGTAAATTCTGCTCCCTCAAATATGGACGTAATTTCTCTACTGACCAAAGTACTGCTAAACACTCTTTTCGGTAGTCGAAAACTTTCTTTCATTTTTCGTCAATGATCTGCTGTTATAACAAATGACTCTTTCTTCACCATCAATAGTCTGCGTTAATACTGATCCAATGCCATAATCTGAAGCGTCAGTTTGCACAGTAAACGGTAGCGAAAAATCTGGACACGATAATATGGGTGCGGTAACTAAACAATCCTTAATAATTCCAGCTTTCTCACAATCTTCATCCCAAACAAATTTTGCAAATTTCTTTAATAATTTCGTTAAAGGCGCTATAATCGTAGAAAAATTTTGAATAAAACGACGGTACCAACTAGCTATTCCGATAACTCGCTTTACTTCCGTAGCACTCTTAGGTGTCGGTATCTTTAAAATGGCGCTAACTTTATCCGGGTCTACCGATAACCCATCCGCGTTAATTACGTAACCTAAATATCGTAACTCCGATTGACGAAAGGTACATTTGTCCCTGCCTAACGTTATTCCTGCCTCGGTAAATCGACGAAAAACTTCTTGTAGAACTTCTAGGTGTTTCTCATATGTAGGTGTACAAATAATCGTATGATCAAGATAAACGAAAACATAAGGTTCTAACTCCGGTCCCAAAACTCGGTCAATAAATCGTTGCCAACTGGCTGGTGCGTTAGCCAAACCGAACGGTAGTCGTTTAAACTGAAATAATCCCCTGTTGGGTACAGTAAAAGCGGTATATTGCTTAGAGTCTTCAGCCATTGGTATCTGCCAATACGCTGACTTAATGTCCAACGACGATATGTATTTTGCGTCACGTAAACGGTCTAAAATTGCTGAAACGTACGGTAACGGATATGCATCTCGCTCGGTAACTTTATTTACTTTTCGAAAATCCACGCAAAACCTATAACTCCCATCCTTCTTCTTTACTAGTAGTATCGGACTTGACCAAGCGCTATTAGATTTCTCAATCACATCCATCTTCAACATTTTTTCCAACTCGAGATCTATTTGTTGCTGAATAAACGGTGACACACGATAATATCGTTGCTTAATTGGTTCGCTATTGGTCTTAATATGGTGTTGAACTAAAGAAGTACATCCAATTTCTTTACCTTCGATAGACGTGAAATAATCGGTGACTAACTTGTCTAATCTCTGCAATTGATCGCTACTCAAATCTAATCGGGACTGTATTCCAGGCTCTCCATTCTCCAAAGCTTCAATTGTTTCTAAATTTTCAAATCTCCACTCGCCTTTACGTAAATCCGGTATGATGTTAGTTTGTTTCCAAAAATCTACTCCCAAAATAAGATGATGCGGTATATCCGGTACGACAAGAACATTTAAAATGACAACTTTTCCCTTAATTTCGATTGGTACAGTCGCGGTACCTATACTCCTAACTGACTGACCGTTTGCTACAACACACGTTGACGTAAATCGTTTATCTAACTTAACTCCTAAATGACTTAATTTTTCCAACCTTTTTCTCCTAATATGGTCTTCGTTGACCCACTATCCAACAAACCTAATAACTCTTGTCCGTAAATTTTAACGTTCACAAATGGTCTTTCATCTGAATCTTTAGAATCAAAAACGTAATCCAAAACAACTTTAGTCTTTAAAAATTTCGCGTCATCCCTAGCTCTTAATGAATTATAATACACTGCCGACTTAACAAAAATTCTAGAAGACAATACGCGGCTCTTTATTGTCTCCGTAATCCGTTTCCCGAATTCGAACACTTAGGACAATTCTTAACCGTAAAATCCTTCTTTCCACAACGATAACAATAACGATTCTTAATGGTATCCTTACAACTCGACGCTAGATGTCCGGTCTTCTGACAATTCCAACATGATCTTCCCTCAACTCTACTCGGCGTTATCTTTCCTTCCTGGATCGGTACTTCCTTATTCTTGATCGTGACAACCGGTGGGGTTTCTCCCACGTACGCTAAATCTACTTCTAGATCGGAGCGTTTCCGACTAGGCGGTACATAACTATTCATCGCTTGAACCCTTTCTTCGATAAGTCTTCCATATTTAATTAATTCGTTAATCGAGTTAACCTCCGTTAGACCTAATTGTGCCTGATAAGAAGGCGCGATATTTTTCCGCAAAATACGTAATTGCTTATCCTCCGACAAAGTTTCGTTCAAACGCGAAAATAAAGTCCGCATAACCGCGATATAAATTCCATAGTCTCGTCCGTACCCTGAGTACGACGCTTAATCTCATCTAATAATCTATCGTCATAATCTATTGGCTGGAATTGAATTTTCAACAATTCCACCAACTCACCCAAGTCCTAACTTCCCTTCTAACGGAACGAACGTAAATCAAAGCGTTACCCGTAAATAAATCTAAACATTCCGAAAATAATTGTGCGTCATCAACTCTACGTGAAATCTGTAATTCTGAAATCCGTTCCAAAAAGCACTTAGCGATAAAGATTTAGTATCTCCCGAAAATGATAAATTCCACTTGCAAACCGGTGTACTTTTTACAACTACATTCCTAACAGGTGATGTACTTAAATTTAAATTACTAATCGGTACTGAAATATCTGTATTTGAATTTTGATCGTCATTATTCGAAACACTGCTTACTACTTCCAAAGGTGAACTTTTGAAACTACGTTTATCCAAAATTTCGTATGTAGACTGAGCTACCGCAATTTCAACAAACAAACTTTCTTTAATCTTAACATCGATATCGGTTTTCGGAATTGAATTATTAACTCTACCTAACAAATGTTTGAGCTTGGTTTCTATGGTCGTTAAAATTTTTGTGGACGGATTAATTTTGACTTCCTCTAATAATTTTCCTAATTCCAATTTCGTTTCCTCAATAGCAATCTTATCTGTTTCAAAATCGAAAGGATAATCGGGACGTGATGCAATTTTACCACTACTCTCCTCGCTTAAAATATTCCGTAATAAAGCTCGTAACGCAGTTACCCCTAACGAAAGATCACCACCTCTAACCGCTATCTCATATCTTACCTCACTAGGTGTAAGCCTATCTACATTAATTTTATAACCCATATTTAATCTTTCGATACGTATATAAAAAACTTAATTCAACAATAAAATAATCCTGAAGCGAAAATACTGAAATACTATCCTAAGATGTCACCAAAAATAAAAATCTACGAGAAAAAACCACCCTAAAATGTCCCACGTTGAAGCGCCAACTTTACCTGTAACGGTATAAACGGGTGGTAGAACGGGATTACAGATAAATTGGCCCCTTTTTGCCTCGACTAGTCAGCGTGCGGATCGTGGATTGATGTTAATAATTTTGCACATCCAGAATAATAAATCGTACGTCAGTCAAAATAGGGGATGAAGTCAAAATCGTTTCGGTTAAGGGCGCCAGGATATTTGATAGACAAAAATAAGGGTTGTCGTGCCAAAATTACGAGTACATAGCGTGTCTAAACATCCAAAAAACATGCGCTTACCTATTCGTAATCAATTCCAGGTGTGCTGGACAGCAATTCAGCAAACCACCTAAAATCGGGCTTAAAAAAAAACACTACACGCTTGTCAAATAAAAGCGTGATCAACACTCAATAACGTTACGTTAATACACCTCCGTGTAAATAATTTGACGTTAAGTAATAATCAAAACAAAACACAAAAAAAATTCAAATAAAACACTAAATATTAAGAACGCTATTACTCAAAAAAAAATAGAAACAAAATTACGTTATTACTCAATAAAATCAAAAACTAACTTCGTTACGTTAAATTAAATTACCGGTAACTTGCAAAAAGACTTTTATGTAACACAAAAGGGTTTCCAGAAGTAAAACACATTTATAAAACAAAACAAAGCTATAATAAAATAAAATAAGGATAAATATAAACATACGATAAAGTGTATGGACAAAAAAAACTACAAAGGCTTATTAGGCGACAGGATGTCTGATCAGAATCTGCTTACGCCGTACTAAATCGTTTAACCTAAATATAAATAAACCGTGGATAATATACCCACACAACTACAGGGTCAATTGCCCTTTACTAATAAAATAAAAAAGTGTGAAGGCGGAGCGTTAGAGTTACGATTAATTCCAATAACTAAATTCAAAACACAGTTTAAATTAACAAAAAAAAAACGATACACAACTCCGCTTTCAAACCTTCAACAAATAAAATAATTCGAAACACACAACGATCTTAAAAGTTTTCGATAAAATACACAATGTTATAATACCTTACAAGGTCTAGATAGCACCTCCTCTGTGTTACAACGGATGGTACGAACCAGGTGATCGGCTACAGCTATAACGGAATGGAAACTCCCAGGTCCGGCAAAAGATGAAGATAAATGTTGACTGATATTCTTTTATACACGAACAATCTTAAGTTAACTCGTTAAAATGTTACTGCATTAACCAAAACTTATTGTACAATAATAAGGTGAGCGTTCAAAAATTGTTTGATAACTTTTAGCTTTTAATGTTCTTTTAAATAATTTTATTTTCCACTAAAACTTCTTAATAATTTGTTTAAATAACTAAATATATTTTAATATATTGCGATAGTTTCTTGATCTTTACACACGCTTTGTACGGTAAATAAGAGGCACTTGGAAGAACGATGATGTTAATATCCGCAGAAGCGATATAAACCAAAAGAGGTCACGAAGCACTATACAACACGACGATGTCCTCTAGGTAACTTACGTAAAACCGAAATCGGCACTAGGTATAATCCTTTGGTGAATGAACAATTTTAATAAATCCCCTTTACAGGTAATCTTCAGTAGTTAAACTACCCTTACTACACACAAAAGTACGTTCGTTAAACACCACAAGGTCCCAAAATTTCAACGTTCTAAACTACCCCTTAAAGCGTAACACAAGCGGCAACGTACAACTACTTGAAAGCGTGAACTGTCTAAGACTGCCAAAAATTATTAACAAATTCCATCTTGGATTTTAATCCCTCTCTTCACAAAAATCTTATCTAAATTAATTCCACCAATTAAAAAACGGAAGGAGAAACCAAAGTACCCCAATACTATAAATTCGTTTCCGTCCGTAAGGACTCGGTAAATTTTCAAAACCTACACGTCAGCATAAGTATCCCGTACAGCCTCTGTATGTTTACCTTAAAGTACGAACAATAAGGCCCACATGCAATCTCTATGAATCAAAACCAAAATACCTAATAATAAACTGGACAACTATAAATAAGCGTCTATATGGCGCGACCATGACATCATACAGATAAACCTATACTATTCATTTAAATTACTTCATTTTCTATTATATTTTCGGAAATCAAACGAAATAAACCTTAATTAAACTTATATACAACTATTTACAAATAAACGTTAACCAAACTTCTATAAACGAGAAATAATAAGGAAAAACAACCTAAATTTCGGAATAATAATTTTACAAACAAAGAATCTAAAGCTCACCATACACATTAAAGCAAATTTACTATAAAACTTAATTTGACAACAAAAAAATATATTTATATACGGAATCTTAACTAAGTACATAGACTACAAACAAAATTACCTACTACGTATACAGGGTGTTCAAAATACCCTGACACAACGTCGTGAACAGAGTATAGATTATAAAAATTGGACATTTTTGGAAGTATAAATTTAATTATAGCTTTTCATCTTATTTGACAATATCTGGATACATTACAGTAGAAGTAGAATCAGTTTCACAATTTTGTGAACAGGGTATATATATTTCGGTTTGTTTGTCATTTATAAATTGAAGTTTTTTTTAAATTACGTTTAATTTCCGCACGTTGGTATTTCTCTTTCAGTAAAAAATATTTTAGATCAATTTTCTTTTTGTAATAATGATTATTATTAGTTACTTTAAATATTAATAAATATAGTTTGTTGAATTAAAACATTGTGTCATTGGAAAATTATATTCAGCATTAAAATTATTACAGAAAAGATAGTTGCAGTTTTAAAAGCTTTCGGCGAGGGATTGTTGTTGGTTTTGATAAGAGTTTATTTTGGAAAGACAAAGAGTTTGGTTGCTAGATACATTAGCCTAAGGTTGAATTTTCAAATAGTTTAGGTATCGAAAGGATGTAAAGTTATAATTATAATTTTCTTGAGGAACCATTTTAATCCATGACGTGATTTTCGTCATTTCCGAAATGCCTTTCCTTTTCACCGCGTGTTATGTTCTAAAGTAACGTTTTTTATCATTGGTTAACTAAGATGAAATTGAAGATGGCGAAAGCTGAAAGGTACATACTTCGGTCTAGTCATAGCTGCTGTAGCATAAAGTTGAGAGCATTTAGCGGTGGAGATAGTGAATTTCGTTTCTGCACCGTGCTGAATGAACGTTCGTTTGGGAAGTTTCCCTATCAACCCTTAGGGAGATATTGAGGTAGATTCGACCACCGTTGTAATATAATATCGTAAAGTATAGTTTGTCCGTGGTGACATCGTTAAGCATTCTTAGAAGAGGGTTTACTGTTAGAACATAGTGCTACCACTTATCTTGGGTTAAAATCGCATAGAGGTGGAGATAAAGAAAGCAAATTCATGAACTATAAGATCCGGCTACCTCAATAAACAAAGTATCGCTGTAAATAGATCGTCTAACTAAGTTTTGTGTAACTATAACTTTCTTTTCACAAATTTGTACATAAATAGTTAGAGTATAAAGAGCGAAGTGAGGATATACAATTTCTATGCTGTATATTAACCAAATGAAATAGAAGTCATTATTTTGTTCTGGCGTAAATAACTTTCATAATTCAATACAGGGTTTATCAATGGAAAAGCTTTCGAGTGTAGTTACGACGTCGGAGACCGGCCGTGGAAATATCTACAGGTGGGCTATCCTCGTATCGCTGGCTGTAGGTTCAGCCTCAGTAATCTACAAATATTGCAGTACAAATAAAATGAGAAATTTAGAGAGGCCAGTTGAAGTGAAGCCTTTACCAAGGTAGTCACTCCGTACATTCATTTTGTTGTGTTGTTGACAATTCTAGTGGTGCGTTTATTTTTATTATATTTATCGAAGTGATGAATATACCTTTTGTTTAAGTTTATTTAAGTAACCTCAAGATATCAATTCAGTTAATAAAGCATATCCATCTGTGGTTTCATTATAGTATATTGTGAAACGTTTGTTCTATGTAAAATGTTGATTACAAAGGTTGTTATATTTGAATGTTCGACAGTTTAAATATTCATTTCTAGTATATTTAAAATTAAGCTACAATAGATTATTTTGGGGAAGTTGAACTAGCTACCGTCAATCCCATTCAAACAATATAATTTTACGAAATTAATGATTTTTTGGTGTAGCATCTGTATTATCGCATTGAGCGCTTATGCTTAGCTGATTACAAATTATACATAGGTTAATGAACTGAATTTTATTTATGGTGTATGGCAAACTGTTACCCCATTTCTTTCTATTACGATATTAATTACGTTTAATCAAATTTGAAAGATAAGATAATCTATTTATCTTCAAGTTATCGATTTATTTATTGGTTTGCGGAAATTGCTGATTTACGAAATTTTACTGTGACAAAGTTCGAAGACTTTTCAGTATTTCAGTACAATTTTAATGCAACAGTTTGAGAAAGAATTCTTTAATAAGTACTTTCGTTTCTTATATAAATCATTTAATTATTTTGAATTGGTTGATATAACTCATTTAGTTGTAAATTTTAAATTATAAAGTAATGTAGTTATGAAATAAAAAATAGATCGATGAACGATCAGCTGTTGTCTTTGTAGCACGGCGCCAGAACTTGCGGTGATTCACGGATCCAGCCGTAACTGCGATGTATGGTACTACAGAATTACTTAAAATTTCGACACTAACGGCATATGTTTAATAAGATCACTACCACGTGACAAAATAATTACTTTCCCTCTTCATTTTTATTATTTCTGATATTTAGATATTGGAAAAGAGTAGAGGAGAGGGAAAGCAGTTCTTCTCTTGTCTACAAAACATTATAATGACGCTGTTTCAGGAGAGGCATCTAAGTACTAACCGGGCATAGTATCACATTATAACTAAACAAAAACCACTTGACAATGTCTTCATATTATGGAGAATAAAATTTCCAGAAAAACGGACGAAGGGCCCGGATTCTGGAAGAATTTTTTACTGGTGTTGGATGAATCTCTGACTAGAGGTATTATTACGCGATTCGAAACAGAAAACACTTTGCACAGTCCGAACTTACATTATTGGGATAATTCCTGAAGTAAACAACAAAAAAGTAGGCCAAGTGGTCGGTGTTACTTGTGTGACAGAAAAAAGTCAGAAAATCTTAACAAACATGTTACTACTGTAATCATTTTACATGTGCTTTGAATTCTGGAAAGAAAACAGAAAAAGCTCGACCACTGACTAATTTCTATGTATACACATAGTTTTTTGTACCAAATTTTTTTATTGTTGAGACTTTATTGTATATTTTTATTATTTTGTTCGACTACTTTCTTTGTTTTCTTTATTTTCACACATTATATGTATTTTAATAATTATATTTAATTTTATTTGTTTTCCTTATTACAATGTAAAATGGTATGAGTTAGTCCATTTTCTTTTGGATACAAATGCATCCTGCTTGGCATGCCGTGTTTGCTACTTAGCACGGTACGACGAAGGATAAAAAATAATCTTTCTTATTTTACGTCAAAATAGTCAAAATGCGTGATAGTAATCCATGTAATACTACAAACACAACACAACATCAACAACAGAAAAATGAATTGGGCTGACGGCCTTAGTACTTCCACAACAACGAACATCAACATAAGCGTTACTATCGTAAGCATGATCAAACTAACAAAAATAAAGTTCGCTTTAGCAGAGTAATTTTAACTCTCCTTAATGTTGTTAGATAAATATTTTTTTAGCAAAAAGCTGCCAACAGCCGTAACTCGTAAACCGTACCTCAATTAAAAAAAGGCTATAGAATATTTCTTCTTATGACATTAATTTCTATTAGATTGAAATTTATGTTTTCACTACCTTGTCAAAAGTGTACAGCGGTACTTCTTGTTTAATTATCCGACGTGTCGCCTGGAGTAAATCGCAAATTTATATTTTTAAACAATTGTCCTGACAGATTCCACTACAAGATAAATACAAATTCATATTTATTGATGGAATACATACTTGAACAGTTCAACTTAGAATACACGAAGTTTATAAGTACTCTTCAAGAAAGTATTTGCAAGTAGTTCAACTGAAAATGTATTTTATCGGTTATGAGAAAACACGGTAGACTTCAAGTCCACAAAAACGTATGGCAGAACTTTATAAACCGAAAGCGACTAATAAAAGTTATAGCGCATTACGTCACTTTTCATCGTAAAGATAGTCAAAAGCCAGAATTTATTCATGTAATAAGTTGAAACCACTGCGTCTGTATTTTAAATTAACAATAGAGCTCAATTTGAATATGTACTTTTTTTACAAACATTCTTGCCAACATTATAATCTCCGCTAGTAACAAATCAACTTGTACAGCGTGGATACACGTCATAAAAATCCATGTTATTTTAAATTGCAATCTTTAACTGCCATTAAGATGTAAGACACTCTCTATAACTAGATTAAACAATAAACGGTATATGTAGCTCATACAGTCGTTTTTCCTCAATTAAATGGTTATTAAAAATATCTGGTATGGGCTAACACTCGACCTTCCAACCTACCAAGAGGATATTAAAAGAAGTGAACTAATTTTAATAATATTTTTTTAGGATAATTATCTATTCTCTTTTTTAATAAGTTCATAACGAAAATGGGGAACATTGTGAAAACAAAATCAATAATCTATGTCAGATGGACCCTAAAACTTCATGTCAGATAGAAAAAAAAATTCCAAGGAAGCAATAAAATTTCAGATAGTTTTTCAATCGTATTTAAATAATTTTCAATGCATTTTGGCACTTAAATTCCACCTTTCTTTGCCGCAAAATTACGCACACGCACGCACGCACAAACGCACTCACGCACGCACGCACGCAGGCACGAACGCACGCACGAACGCACGCACGCACGCGCGCACGCGCGCACGCACGCACCCACGCACCCACACACACACACACACAATCACACACACACACACACACTCACTCACACTCACACTCACACTCACACTCACACTCACCTCCACTCACTCACACTCACCTCCACTCACCTCACACTCACACATCACACTCACTCACAATCACACTCACACTCACACTCACACTCACACTCACACTCACACTCACACTCACTCACACTCACACTCACACTCACCACTCACACTCACACTCACACTCACCACTCACACTCACACTCACACCACACCACACTCACACACACACTCACACCACCACACCACTCACACCACCACACACACACACGCACCACCACACACACACACACACAACACACAAGCACAATCACACGCACACCACACGCACAGCACCACATGCACACGCACACACACGCACCGCACACGCACACGCGCACGCACTACCGCACGCACACGCCACGCTCACGCACACGCACACGAACACCACACGCACACCACTCACAGCACACGCACACACACACACCACACGCACACACACACACACGCACACACACACACACACACACACACCAAACACAAACACAAACACAACACAAACACACACACACACACAACACGACACACACCACGCGTGCACAGCACACACACACACAGCACGCTCACATGAACACACAGACGCACCACACCACACCACACACACCACGCACCGCACACGCGCACGCACACGCACACGCACACGCACAGCACACCACTCACCACAACACGCTCACTCACTCACACCACACACTCACACACACTACACTCACACTACACTCACACAGCATTCACACACCCACCACGAACACACGCACGCACCAAACACACACAAACACAAGCACACGCACACGCACACGTAGCAAACAGCACACACGCCACACGCACACACGACACACACGACGCACACGCGCTACAGCGCTGCACACACGCAAACCACACGCACGCATCACTGCACACACACGCACACCGCAACTGCAACACCTCACACGCACCGCACACGACACACGACACACACACAACACCACACACACACGCACATCATCCACTATCCTTCATCGCACACAGACACTCGTGCACACACAACCAACACTACACAATTGTAAACACAGTAATCTACATCTTACCACACAGACGTTTGTCGACATAATATATGGCCGTATCTTGGTAGAAATCATTTACGTCAAATGTTGTAAAATGGTATAATAAGTCGATTTAGCAATATTGAAAAAATGTAGATTACATAACCTATACCTACATTCAGGGTGATTGATAAGGAACCCTCCGTATTTCAGGATATGATAGATCTAATCATTTTAACACAAACCAATAAACAAATATAAGCGTAGGTCCAATAGTGCTTCGTTTTCGTAATGCAGGATGTCAAAGTTAATAACCTGGTTAAGCAATAATAAATACCTAAAAATGCAAATATCTTATAAAATGTTATAGTTATTAATTTAAACAAAGTGTACCTTTTTGATCTGAAATAGAAGGTTTCGTATTTTAATAAAAAAATCCAATTTACTCCATTGACGTAGAAATTGTGGATTAAAAAGATTGCACATGTTGCGAATTCTATGCCTCACTGTATCATAAGTAGAAAGATTAATAAGCTAAAACGAATAGTATTCAAGTACCATATTATATTCACTAAGAATGAAGTTAAAATACCTTTGATCGTTTTGGAGATATTTCAAAAATCACCTTTTTATTGAACTTTGACACTGTATCTCGAAAACAAAGACAAACATTGGACTACGTTTACATAAAGTTTTTGTTAAAATGATTAGATCTATCATTTCCTGAAATAAGTGGGTTTCCTCACTGTATATATACGTGGATTGAAAGGTAATAAGTAACACCAAAAAATTACAAGGTACAAAATTGCAATGTTGCGTTCTAATAGCCTGATCTTTTTACATACTTGTAAAGGGTTTTTCGATGGTGGCAAGAAAGCTTACCCTCAACGAGCAGCAGTACAAAAATTAAGACACGTTTGGAAACAAAAAACTTTTATTTAAAATACTTATAAGGTACGGTAATTTTTATTTAAAAACGGATTTGGGCGCCACCCAAAGAATAGATAATATATCTAGGTTCTTCTTTTTCCGTAAATCGACTAAATATACAGCGATAATACCATATATACAAGGTACCTCAGACAAACTACGAAGGATAGGCAGCAAATACAAGATACGCAACTGCCTTAAATCGACCAGATACTCAGGGAATACTAACTCAAAACCAAACCATACATTATGAAGATCAAATTCAAAATTGTGTATACAATCCTACATGCGTAATAGGTGTCAGACATAATAGGTACAAGAGCACTGAGAACTCAGGTAACATAAGAACAAGTCCGTAAGGGCGAAACATGAAAGATCAATGAAACATCTCTCGAACATAGCTGGAGCGAAGACCACCGCATCCAATGGCGATAACATACAGACTAGTGGCAAAGGACGAGTACACAACTCGTCGAAACTCAAAGAAGCCACATACATGCACTAGAATAATCCAATAAGCCTAGTAGTTAGAAATGAAACCCATATGGATTCCAATAATGCCGAAAGCTTAAGGCATATGACACCTGCCAAAAGTTGGCGAACATGACAATACTTTCTCGCAACTCAGAAAAATTTATTATATATGGTTCTAAGATATATATATAATATTATGCTACTATATATATATATATATATATATGGAATTATTTCAGTGCCTCAGCGGTAAATGGTTCAGTTATCCTAAGTAAGTGAAAGGTACCAAGTTAAATCTGGGATATGCAAGTACTTGGGTAATAAAATTATCTATAACATTGAAATTTCGACTAAGTGCATAAACATCCTTCTCAGGACTACCTGTACGAAGCAAGTCCGCTTCATCTACGAAACGAAATCGCGTCAATAACATTAAACTTGGAAATAGAGCCGATAAACTCTCTAATTAGAAACACAGTTCAGAACACTTTAATACAAGATTTATAAACGTAGTTCGAGGTACCTCTATCTTTCTACTAAATGTTCCATTACATAGTGAGTCATTCTGTTCCCACCATAGGCTACATCGTACATATCTTTCCCAAAGTAGAAGCAAAATTATAATGTATCTTCGTTTTGATTTGTATGTAACTGGCCTAAATGTAAGGACCTTTGTATAGAAAACTCAAATTATATCAATCCTGCAACTATTTTACCGGGTCGCAAAATAAATTATGCAGTTTTCCTAATATCATGCAAAAACATAGCTATAACTGTTGTATTGGTCATTCCCGTAAATTAAAACTAGGAGTTACTAAACCGTATCAAATTTTAGAATAGCACAGAAATCTATTTCTACATACATGATCTCTCACAATATATCTTTCCATCTACAACAAGAACATATACACGATTTATATAATCTTCGATAGTTGCGTATTCAATGAACAAGCCATATGAGTAATTGACAAGGATGTAAATTACGTACATTTTCGGTAATTGTAACATATTTCCATATAATTCCATACACTTTCAGAGTACCATTTTCATACTAAATGTTGGCACTTGCCTGTTCATTTAGTCCATTCACACAAAACCGACAATATTTCTCATCGATAAGAATGCTTTCAAACTGATTAGCCGGGTCATTTCATAGACATTTACTAATTCTATACATGTGGTGCAACCCTTCAAATATAGTAGTTGAAAGTGGCGAACCAATGGTGACGAGTTCTTTTATCGTAAAATTAATTAATAATACTAAACATGTGATAATTATAGCGAAGAATCCAAAACTTACAGAAAAGACGGGTCTGCTACAAATAATGAATCGCTGCCGCAGTTTAACAATATTCCTCTACTTCACTGTCCGAAAATATCTTGATACACTTTCGTCATCTTCGAAAAATTCCGGTAAATATTCAGAACCAGAGTCCTCGTACGACTCGTCGCTATCGCTCATTTTAAAGACACTAGTACCTTCCTCTCTAACAGTAACACAGAGAACTCAACACTACACTGACTATCAAAATGAATTACCAGTCTTTACAACGGAAAAAACATTATCCCCACCACAAACTTTATATACACCAGCTTCAAAGCATGTCTACAAAGCTATTCCAAGAATATATTAGAAGTTAAAATTTGTATCCACAGGTGAATTTAAATTTGTTGCCACCGTTGGCAACATGGCCGTAAAGGGGTTAAACTTGATGACAGAGCGAGTATTTACTAAGTTTAATTATATTAATCAATTTTAAACTACGCTTTACCTCATACTCATTAATAAATGCAACTTTCGTGTGTGCCCTTAAAGCAGTGAGAACGAAAAGATAATAATTTGGCTATGGCACTTCCCTATATAGAGTATGAAATATTAAAAGAGAGGCAGCTGGAAATTCTAGGTTTCTATGATGTGGCCACAGCGTAACGACTTATTTTAATTAATTTTAAATCAACTAATAATCTAGTACTTATTTTAACATTACCAAGTTATTAGTCATTAAATAACTGATCGGTTGATATACAATTTTGACCATTTTCTATTCCACAGAATGTCTTAATTAATAATTATGGACACTTTCGTCTAATTATAACTCAAAATTTACAGAAGTCGATTGCTTCTTGCACATATGATAACGGCTGAATGCATTCTTAAAAATAGTTTCTTTACACAATTACGCGATTACAATATTCCATTGTACTTGGAATTCATGTGATTTTCCAAGACATTAATTAATTAATTTTGTAAGGTGTTAATTATAACTTGTTTAATTAATTTAAAACTCTCGTAATACACCGGATTCTAAATTCTATTTTGAATGTTTCAGTTCACCCATCTCCACCTAATATTAATATAAAAGGTTTTGAATGTAATTTTCCATTTAACATGTGCGTTTTAGTACAAAGTAAATTGTTATTTATCAAATTTTAATTTCGGAGCAGAAGAGCAAATTTCTACTTATAATTAACGGAAATTTCTTTTATTCTGAATAACTAAACTTTAACATTATATTTATTGGACGTTCATTATGAATCATGGTATAATTATTTATAGTGCTTAATTTAATTCTTATCGATGTGTAACGGTACATAATTAATTGCTTGACGGACTTGGTTACGGTTTATAAGGAAAAAAACTAATCTTCTCATAATTACAAACTTTCCACTGAAAAAAAAACAGTTCTTATTATTACCATTTTTCTCCTTGTGTATTCGTTACGTCAATTGGGAATAAAACAGTACCACCACCTAATCAATCGATATGGTTACGCAATAAAACTATTTTGGAGTATAGCACTTGTTGGTCTAAAGGTTCATTCCATACTCATATAGTAGCATGATCACTGCGCATATGACTAGTATTAGCGGCCATTTAGGTATATGCTGAGACAGTAACTTTTTCTCAGAATGCTTTCCATTACATTAAATCTTATCCTGACAGCACCCATCCTCAACACCACTATTTGGTCTTGGCAAGTGATAGTTGGCCGGGCCAAAATAAGAACTACACTATGCTATTTTTTGTATGTATTAGTTTATGGACTCAAACTGTTTGATTTTGTAACCTACCTGTTTCCGGTACGAGGTCATTCGTATCTTCCGAATGACCAGGAAAATAGAGCGAATTAAAACTCCAGAAGGTTGGGATGATCTTATTTTACAAGCTTGATCTAATCCGTCTCCTTTTGTGAAAGCAAACCAATCAACAACGCTCGATCTAATCCGTTTTTTTTTAGAGTTGTGAAAGTAAACCAATCCATTATGTTTGACGTGAAAAGTACGACTGATAGATAGGTCTTTTTCAAAAAATCCAAAACCAAAAAATGTAAACGTACGATACACATGTTTTCCTTAGAGATACTTACAATGGCCCATGGCGTTCATCCTTTGTAGCATTGAAAATAACTAGGAAAAACGGAATGTGTGTAAAGAGAGCATACGACTTGACAATACCTATATAAAAAACAAAACTGGACCCTCTTACAAAGTTTCTGCCTCTTTTATATGGTCATGAAAGTAGAACATTTTATGACAGTTTGATGCAAAACCAGAATTAACTTGGCAGTTACGACACAGATATTGTTGACAACGATGATAATAGCTGTGGCTGCAAGGACAAAAAAACTTTAGTATTGCACAGCATTTTTTTGTGTTTTATTTCAATTACAAATTCATTTATTTTTTATTTCTAGTAAAATCACTTTGTCCTACACTACAGTAGACTGTATTAAGTTTTTTAGTGCAAATACTAACAAACTATGGTAGTGTAGCATATTTTTTAGTTTTGCTCTTAGTTTCGGAAGTTCATTTATGTTTACTGTTTATTATAAAAACATTCTACCATACCACTGTAATAGTGGTAATATTTTTAGTTTTGACTATTAGTTACAGGAAGTTTACTTGTTTTAACTTCTCATTTCTAACAAAAATGTCACTTGTTCATTTATTTCCTTCAATAACCTCATATGTCCATGTATTTTTTTTTCTCATAATCTCATACAGAGTTTTCATCATTTGCCCAAAGATGTTAATTTTGAACTAATGCCTTTCCCAGAAAAGCCTCAATCACTAATTTAGTATTTCGTTATAGCTCAACATAAATATAGGTTTTGGGCAACACTATGCTCAAGTTTTACAAAGACGCGTAGCGCACAGAAATTAGCTCATGGTCATCGAGGTGACCAATTTTACCACAACTCAAATCTATTAGTGCATAAATGTACACTTTTGGTGTTATCTGCTCAAATCCATGGGGCATCGAACTTAACTTTTGGATATTGGTGTATTATGAGCAACATTTGGCACAAATGCCTGTAAACACTTACATTCCGGGATATTTAGCTCTTGCTTACCCTGAGATTGTATTTTACCCTACTGCTCAGGAAATTTGGTGCATTTTATGGATGTACTAGCCATGTGACACCGTTTTGCTCTGAAGAATAATGCGAAAATTGAAAAATTGTGTCAACATACATCTTATGTACTCCTTGGAACGTTTCTTGGTTTTGAGCAACGAAGATTAAACGGGATAAAATGTTATCAGTATGCAATGGTTGAATATGGGACCGTTTAAGATAAACTTTTCGAAACTGCTTTGCTCGATATGGAATACTTTAATATCTGCCAGTATTCAGAGCGGTTTCAATAAAACTATAATTTCTAGACCATACTCTAAAATAATACATGAACGAAACTTAATGCCGTAGATTCCACGGCATGCCTTAATTAGACATACTTTAATATGAGACACTTATCTACATAGCTGGAATCGCTGCCGATACAACTGAACAATGTTGGACAGGTCTAACACATTCTAAAGATTATTAGCAAAAGGGTTATATGAAACAATGTTAACTTTTTTCATTTATTACGTTAAAACTATTATTGATTTTAGATATTCAGTGTCAAGTTTAAACCCGAAATAAAAACAAATCCAGGTTCGTACTTAATAAAATTGACTGGTGGTGGTATCCATAAAACGAAAAGCCGAATTAAATTTCGGTTTTTTAGGTCCTGTAGGAAAGAAAACAGTGCACTAATAAAACTTGATTACTGTTTCAATAGCGTTAAAAACAACAGCATAAATCTGTTGTACCGAAATACCTGACTCATAGAAGTAGTAAAGAGTGTTACAATAAGTCGGGTCGATGTTAAACGATAATTAAAAATCAGTGGTGTACAAAATTGAAGATTTATTTAATGAACCATTACAATTAAGTGTGAAATATAATATCCGCCAAATGTCCGACAAGGCTCCGACGGCACACGTTGATCCCTTTATCGAAATTTTTTTTAACATCTCGGCATAATTGCTCGACAGTCTCATCAATGTGCCGTGAAATCTCGTCTTTGAGTTGCTGGATGGTGGTAGGCTTGTTGGAATCGATTTTATTCTTCAGATGGCCTCAAAAACAGCAGTCTAACTGTGTCATATCGCAATATCTCGGCGGCCACTTGACTTCGCTGTTTCGGGAAATTATGTGCCCGGGAAACTTCTCATGCAGTAGAGCCATTGTGGCGTGGGCTGTGTGGCATGAGGCGCCATCTTGTTGAAACCACATGTCATTGATGTCATAATCATCCAATATTGGCCACACAAAGTTGCGCAGCATTGCGCGGTAGCGCTTGCCATTCACTGTGACCGAATTTCCAGCATCATTTTCAAAGAAAAATTGTCTAATGGTTCCTCCAACACAAACAGAACGTCACACAGTGACTTTTTGTGGATGTATTAGTGTTTTTACAATTACCCTTGGATTTTTATCAGCCCATATTCTGCAATTCCGCTTGTTGACGTAGCCATTGAGATGGAAATGGGCTTCGTCGTTCAAACAGATGCAGTAATTCCAACTGTGGCGCAGGAAGCATTAAAAGTATATTAGAAGTCGTAGTAGTAGTAGTAATAACTAATGTTGCACTAATAGTAAAATAAATCTTTCCAAGAATGTAATAGATTGTGGGAAATCGTCCCAGTATAAATAAAAATGTTGGACATGTTTTATTCAAAATGGGCAAACGGTTTCGGCCGTTTCCCAATAATATTGATGTATCAATAAACATTTTGGACATTATAGGTGACAAAACGATACATTTCTAAAGTTTTGCTCCTACTCATCTGTATTCCCCAATAGAATTGGTGTATCAATAAATTGCGATTTGTGAAACCTCAAATTTTTTCCATTGAGCAAATAATTTTAACCGTTTTTCCAACGAACTTGGTGTATACGTAAATATTTTGTACATTAGCTAATATATGTCCAACGTGATGCAACCTAAAAATTCATCTGTTTTGCCAATAAAATTTGGTTTTAAAGAGAGATTTCAGAGTTTTCACCGTTTTGGTAAGGAACTTGGTCTACAAGTAAATATTTTGTACATTAGCGGTTCTAAAAAATAACCAACGTGGTAAAATCATAAAATAATTCTTCCAGTGAAGTTAGTAAAAAATGAATATTTTGTGCACTATTGACCCCAAACGACAACCAACGCGCGGAACCATAAAATTTGTTTATTGTCTACCGAATAAATAGTTTTGACTTTTTTGCCAATGAAATTGGGGTGTACATGGAAATTTTATATATTACAGACCCTCAACGAAAACCAATATTGTGAAACTATAAAAGTTGGTATTTACATACCCATTAAATACAATTTTCTTACTGAAGTTGATACATAAATAAAGATTTTGGATTTTACTAGTCCTCTAAGATAACCATAGTGCAAGCCAGCTAACAGGGAGATGGGCGTGGTCGAAATAATAAGTAAAATGAATGATTAATAAGCTCAAACACCTTGCACTTATACTCAAATAGCTCAATTCGGGAAAATATGTCTCTAGGCGCCACCACAATCGAAACTTTGTTAATATAATTGTCTTAAGCTGGATGTTAATTAACCCTACTTGATTGTGGAAAGTAGGATTGTGCTTACTCGGTAAACTCATATACGAAGGTTCTAAAACAAACACTCGTCCCAAACAATTCAACTCAAACTCAAATAAATTTAGTACTACCCAGGTTATTAAAAAAAAACTTTTTGAATACACCTCGTAAACTAAAACTTTCAAAATAAAATTTATCACTCAAATTCATTCAATGAACGGTAATTAATTTTTAAAATTCTTAACATGAACGATATCTTTTAAATTTACTTTACTTCTGAATCGTATTTGACATTCGTAAACATTTAAGGTTTCAAAACTCCAACTTTTATTATACTTAATGAAATTTAAACTAACAGCTGATCTGTTAATAGTGCATTGCTCTAATGAAACAAACATGAAAATTTTGTAATCAACCTGGCAAATATGAACTTTCAGGTTGTTCCTTAAATCTGAAAAATTAAAATATGCAAAGGTTACTTTTAAAATTGTCAAAACAAGATCACCAATTAAGTAAATGTTACAACTGTGTTTCATACCTGGTTAAATAAACAACAAAGTAAAAAGATAACGATAAATATATATTGTCCTGCATAAAATAATCAAAAACAAATGTTTACATACACAAATATATTTACATATACCTCAACAACGTGGTTGAAAATCAAAACCACACGTCACTACCAATTTCTGCAAAAATTCTTAATACTATACAACCCAACACAACATAATTCGAGAACGATTATCTTTTCGTTTCTAAGCTAATTAATATTTAATCACATTACACAAATGAACTAAACCAAAGAGATAATCGTGCTTTACTAAATTTTTAAAATACTTAAATATAAACCTTACTTAAAATCGTCCATTAATCCTTGGATTTTCTTTCTTCCGTAAACCAAATATTTGTAGTCCATTTGTACTGCTTAAAATTGCCTGAAGCACATTACAAAAGGCTCAACAAAACTTATTCCTCTGTGCACTCACACATAGTCTAATAACACGTAATAAGCTGTATACGTTTGGTTGCCTCCTAAATTTTCTAGCAACCTTTACACCAAATTAGTCCCTTATACAAATAAAACTTTCAATGTCATATAACGTTATTTAAACATTGGTTTAATATACAACGAACGCTTCGTTCACTTAACAGGTGGTCTCATAAATACTTTTAGCTGAATCTCGTTACAAGAACACGCGCTGCACTTAATACTTTAACATAACATCTGTTATCTTTATTCAAATCTGCTTACGCACTATTATTTTCTTGAAAATAAACAAACTAATTTTTATCTTCAACTTCAATTGTATTATCGTTTTGTTTATGAATGTCTTTTTCGATTCATCCCCGGTTCGGGTTACGCAGTTGTTTAAACAATTACTGCCTCATTAAAATTCACAAACATACTCCAACATCATCACATTCTATCCCACACTAACTCCGCACGCGCGTTTCACCAACAGCCAAAAACGAAAAAGCTTAACTGACTCGTCAATCTCTGACTTTTCTATTTATAACTTCAGTCATCCATCTTTAAACATGTCTTCCTTCCGCGTTATATTCTCCAATAATATTCACTCAAAATGTCATAGTTCTGATAGCTGCTTCCCTCTATACAAGCACGCGTGTAATTACAATACATCGCCATATTTGTTTTCACTTACAAATTTTACAATTACTTCATGAAGAAATCATTTTTCGTCATTACATTCATTCAGTAGCCACTCTGAACCATTACGCAACTTTTAACACTTATCTCCAACTTGCGCTCGATCTTGTTCCGCAACATTTGCAAAAATAAGTACAGTCTAATGTCTCAAATTCCATATACACACATTTATTCTCAAAACAATTGCACAACATTACAAAACCCTTCGGAAATTAACACTCAAACATACCCAATCTTTCTCTACATATTTTCTAAAACATTTTACACTTATTCTTCACATTTTCTAACCAAGATTACTCCTCTTATCTTCAAACATTCCATTCCATATGGTAGCCAAACAGAAGCAATCCAGTGGAAAGCATTATCGTCCCATAGACAAATTTCTCTTCACATTTACATTCATCAAAATCTAATTATTCCAACACTAAAGTCTCTATAACATTCAAATACACGTATCTACATACAGAATTATATTTCTCCTACATTTCCAGTGGCGTATCATACACCCACCTACATTATACATATACACAAAATTTTTTTTTTTCGTTCAAACTCAATACACTCGTGCTCAAAACACGTAATACACGTCATTATAACATCCTACATACAGGGTGCGTCAACGCAACCTGACAGAGTTCAAGATATCGTGCTGCATTTAAATTAAAATAAAGAATGAATGGCCCAATTAATTGATTTCCTAAAGTAATAATTTCTAAAATTTCATATTTAATTTGAATTTCATTTTGTATCTACCTATTATACTGCACCAAACATTAAATCCAAATTTTGTTTGAACTCGTCTTTGTGTGGGAGTTGTGGGCTTCCTACAGACCAGTGATGGGTATTATTCCTGTTGAAAGCTGCGCAATTGGTAAATCAAGTTTCATCAGTCCATAATATTTTCATAGAGAAATTGGTATTTTCTCGCATATTTTGAATGTATCACTCACAAAATCTTACTCTTCGTGGAAAATCATTTGCCGATAAACTTTGTACTATCCTAAACTTGTATGGGTGGTATCTATTGGCGTCCAGTACTCGATGAACGGATGACTTAAGAATATTTTTTTCATTACCAATTTTTCTAACCGATGCTGTGGGGTTATCTTTAGTCTATTGTAACACAAGATTATTTATTTCCTCAGTTTCAACGGCATATTTATCATTACTGGGTGTTACAAAACTTCTATGATTCAGCAAATTAAATATCAGATCCCTAAATGTCTTGCGTTTGGTTGATGTCGTTCATGAAATTTATTTGCATAAATTTCGAAATGCAATGGACTCAACAAAAATGTACTTTTACTTAAACCAACTAAAATTTGACAGTTCTAAGATAAACAAATTTTAGCACGCCTACTGAGACCTTATCGAGCACAGCAACAAAATTTTCAGTAGAACATTTTAGATATTTGTTTATTAGTATTCATTGAAAAGAAAATTCCATGTTGTGATACATTTTTGTAAAAAGGAGAAAATGCTATTTAATGCATTAATAATCCAATATGGCGTCCATAAGAAATAAGAAAGGTATTCTTTTGGTTTATTTTTTATTGTAAAGTTTTTAAAAAAGTACCCCTAGAATGTTTAAACCAAAATACGGTATGTTCTCTAATAACCGAGCAACGGGGGTCTGTCAAAAACGCACCATTTTGGTTTACCGCGATTTCTTCAAAAACCAAAAACAATTGATAAAATATAATAGCACTTCTGGAATGGTAATAGAATCCTGAAAAATATTGTCCATTTGACCGATTTTGCAGTTCTTATAATAACAGAGATAGCCATACATGCAGCACCAATTTGGGACACAGTTTACACTAATTTAATACTACTCTATTTTAGTAAATCGAAATATAATTTGCAGCTTTTATCATTCACATCGAGGATGTGTTGATAAAATTATTAATAGCAGTAGCAATTTATTATTTACACAAACTTTTCTTTCGTTTTTTATTCGTTTCTAAAAAGACGTGAATTTCAAGCGTAAAGTGCTTTATAACGCTCGAAAGATTTGCTCTAATACAAATATCTTAGTTTGTCATACTTGAATCAACAACGTATTACAGAGACGATTATGCCATCAATTGCTTTTCATTTTGAATAGTTGTTTTGGCTGATTAACTAATTATTCTGCCATTCAAACTTAATTGAAGTTATTCCAATATCTACAGTATTTGTAATAAATTCGAATAGACACGTAATAAACTAATGTAAATCCCAAAAGGACAAACAACAGTGCAAGGTTAATTACATTTCCCCTCAATGAAATATTTACTGGAGTTTCGGCAACTATTCAATAATATTTCATAGTTATCATATTGTTGCATTGAACCTTAGGCTTAAAAGCTTTTACAATTGTTTGGTACTAATGTATCACAATTGATTAATTCCTAACTCCGTCTGTTTTATATGTAAATTGTGGTATCTATCATTGTGTATTTACATTTCAGAAATTCAACACTTGTTCTGAAGTTAGAGGAAGGGTGTTGGATTCAGTGACAAATAAAATGTATTGAAATAGTCACAGCTATGTTTTATTTAAGTCTGACTTTTGTCAAAACCATGTTTGATATCATTTAACGAATTTTATTACAAGACGTAGGGACATAAAATGGCATGTTTAGCAGCAATATTCCTTCAAGACGACCAAAAAAACTAATTCTAACATACATTTTTTTATTATCATGAGCACTGAATACACAATTATTATGTTACAATTTCTAATTTGTTTTATGGTTTTATAACGTGCTAGGATAAGATACATTATGTTATTCTAAATAAAAACTTCATTTTTTAACCAGCATAGTAAAATATGCGAATTATGTTACTGAATACAATTGCTTCCTTGGAACATATTTGAAGGGTAAATTTAATAGGAGGTTTAAGTCTTGGCCCTTAGTATAAAGTTAATAGCTAATTACGGGTCAGCGGCACCATTACAGGTATTTATTACAGATGACAGCAAAATGTTATTTTGAAATTTTGAGTTCTGTCCTTGCAGTGAAAGTGATTATTAATTAGATGTCTCATGAACAAATTGTATAGTTGTACGATTGAAATATAATTTTAACACATGACACAAAGGTTATTGATTATTTTGGAACGTAATAAATTCTCATATGCAAAGGAAAAGAAATCTGATCTTTAGCTTCCAACCTATATATACAATAGGTTGAAAGTGTAGAAGGTGTAGATGGTTATGCAATCGGCTTTTCTTCACTAACACTAAATAAGACTTGTTTATCGAATATTGGACTAGGCCTTCCAGTGACAATTTTTAACAAAAGAAGATTTTTAGTTTATTATATTTTTCAGGGATCACATAGAAAACTAATTAATTGTAAGATTAGTTAAATTAAAGGTAACTACCTACTTCACAATTTGAAAATTTTAATAAATAAATCCTGAATTTTTGTGTAAAATGGGTGTGTTCGTATAATAGTCCTCCGAATACGATGCATTCTCAAAGTTCTGTAGACAATTTTTATGGCGGTTTATCACTCATACTTAATACACTTAATACACTTGGAAACAGGACTCGTGCTGACGCACTCTTCCTATTTAGACAAGTGCATCAAGCATTTGTGGCACCACCACAAAAATTGTAGACGTAACTTTAAGTACTTCTCGTATTATATATGACAATTTAATTCATCTGTCAAAAACAACGCATTCTAGTACACGTTTTATCACTTTTGCATCGGATTATACTGATAGTAGGAATGTTTCCAACTGGATAAACTTGTTGATATGTTTCCATGGTAACGATAGTTAAATTCTATCAGTAATGCTTAAAATATAGTTTATTATTCCTAATTAAATGATTCATTAAATTGTCTTACCAAATATCTTTCGAGCTTGTGTTTATTCCCGGGGCAACCCCCCTTCTTTTTGACAAAACTCGGGCATTGTTGCTGTTAGGTAATATGACTCGAG
>JARFJB010002472.1:5120000-5227500 GCA_036346205.1 Vesta saturnalis | reverse complement strand
TGCGTCTGGGTCTGTGTCTGTATCCGTGTCTGTGTATGTGTCTGTATCTGTGTTGGTATCTGTGTCTGTGTCTGTGTGAGTGTGTGTGTGTGTGTGTGTGTGTGTGCGTGCGTGCGTGCGTGCGTGAGTGCGCGCGTGCATGTGTGCGTGCGTGCGTGTATGTGTGTACAAGTGCGTTTGTGCTTTGGTTTTTGTGTGTGTTTATTAGAGGGAGTTCTTTGTTTTTACCAAATATTTCTGAAAGAGCTGCATATTCCAAAGATATAAAAATACCGAGATGTAAACCTTACACATATCGATTAATTATGTTCTACGCATTTTTATACGACGCGTAATTTCGCGGCAAAAAATTCCTACTGTAGATTTTAAGTGTTAGTTCAAATTTGTTCGCTATCTAAATAACGATTAATTAAAAAAGGTGTAGTCATATTTTTTAAAGAAAATTTAATGTTACATAACTTTGTTTTCTAAAGTTTCTTAATATAACGCAAAGTAAGTTTAAAGATTAATTAAATATGAATGAAAATTGTTAAACTGTATTATTGATATCTTATAGAAGCGGGCGGCTTTTTAAGATAACTTATTTATATGTATTATCCTCTACCTAACATGAAGTTTTAAACATCATTCTGATATAGATTATTGATTTTGTTTCGCCTGTTTTCGTTATGAACTTATAAAAAAGGGGTTCCATAGTTATCCAAAGAAAAATTATAATTAAATTTATTTCATTTCTTTTAATTTCCATTTTGTAGGTCGGGAGGTTGTGTGTTGTTTCGCACCAGATATTCAAATTCTGGTGACTACTTTCCCCACTTCAACTTTGGCAGCGGAAGTGTCATGCGAATAAAGATTTAACGTTTTCAATACCATATCTCTACATGAACGCTAGCTTTATGCCGACCTCCCTCTTCACGCCTCTAACCTTTAACATTTACAATACTTTGTGAAACGAAATCGAAAGTGTATACAAAACCAGCACAAACTTCTCTTTTCCTCTGGTTCTTACTATTTCGGAAATGATCACTTATATGTGTATCGCACAAAAGACTCAATAAACTACAATTTTCTGAAACCGAGTAATCTGTTTCTAATGATTTAAACCTGATGTTATTGAGCAACATGTGTCATTGCTGAATTCTTGGATAGAAACCTTTACACAGATAATTGTTAAAGCACGTGATAAATGCAAAACTCTTTATGTTAAAACATATATGTATACTACTACTACTCGTTTCTACTAATCCTTTTAAAAAGATTAAATAAATTATAGAAAAGTAATTAAAAATGTAATTTACACAAAACAATTAGAGCATAACGTAACATAACAAGTACTGGCGGATTTATATAATTACGCAATAAAAATCTACGAACAAAGCAAAAACGAAAATAAAGTTCTGTGAGCTTTACATGCCCTTCAACACATTTATTCTACTCTAAAACACAAACTGCAATAAGTTTCTAAAGGATTTTTACTTTTGTAGAATTGTATTTAAATTGTATTTAAAACAAAAAGTCAAACTACATTTATAAGTAATTTCTATGTTCAGCGCTTGTAAAACTTTTTGAATAAGTACGCGATTTTAAAATTTAACGCATATTAAAACAAAATTATGAAAATAAAATTTAAAAACAATTTTAACAAAAAAAAGCAATGTTCGCATTGGGGGTAGAACTCATTGCTTGCATTACCAGTCCGATAATTTAACCGTTTGACCAAGCTCCATTTATGTTTAACGTTTATTGTTAGCATTTGAAATTATAGATTTTTAAATTTTACCATTTTTAAAAATTATTATTAATTTTATTAAATGCATAAATAAAAAGGTTACCTCGAGTAGGATTTGAACCTATGACCTGTACTTTGCTAGACTACCGCGCTAACCAACTGCGCTATCGAAGTACAAGCCCCAATCGATGTAAATTTTGCCTTTATGTATGTAGAACTCATGTAAATTCTAAATTTAATGAGATTACAATCAAATGACGTATATTAATAGAATGTGAGCCTGTAATATCGCAAGGATTCACACCAAAGCAACTTGACTAATATTAAATTAATAATAATTTTTAATTATATATTTACTTTTGAACTTATTCGTTCATAACAAAAACTTATAATATAATATACCATTTTAAGTTTAATATATTTAAGCTGAAACTATGTATACATCGTTTCTTTACGATTCATATTGATTCTGTAACATCCCAGTCGAAAATCTTAGTTGTCTCAATTTATACAAGAATAATTTTTTATGTAAATACCATTTCCAGTCCCTTTATCAGCTTGAAATTTCGTATCTAATAGTCTTTTAGTATTTTCAATGCGTGTGAGAAATTTTAATTTAATAACTCCATTTAAACGACTAGTTTACTTGAAAAAAATTGAAAACAGTGGTGGATAACAGGTACTTCCGGTAATCCTACGTGTCCCAGAAGAAGATACGGATCTACGATTTTACTATAATAGGAGTTTGCCAAATTTGATCACTCCATCTCAAACGGTCTAACCGCTATCGTGTTTACATTCAGACACGCACACGTACACCCGACACAGACGACATGCCAAAAATGGTCAAAATGGCCTCCAAAACGTAAAGATCCGTCAAAAATAAATATTTAATTCATTTAACAAAAAGGATTTAATAGCGTACTATTACCAATTTAATCGACGCCAGTGTCATTATGACATATTTATCATCTTCATTTGGGTGTCATTATGGCTTTCATAATAGCACCCAGTGCCATTATAACCCATAATAACACGCAAATTTTAAAATAAAAAACAGACAAAAAGAAAGTTAGTTACTACTTTTACTTATTATTATTCATTATAGAATCTTTACTAACATTTATTTATTGTAAACATTAATTATAAAGCCTGTACAATTTGTTAAATTTAATCCAGCCGAAGACAAATGAGCTGAATTTGTAGAAAGAAATGTTTTTTCTCGAGTGCTTAAACTTGTTGAAGAGCATGAAACTCCACCCAAGATGTTAGAGGCCACTTTCTTCTTATTTTCTTTGGAATCTTCTATATAGCTTTCTGCCACTGTGTTAGAGCGCCAACCACCATGCCTCTTAACAGTTAATAAATCTGCTCCTGAATCTGCAAGCAACGACGCAGATGATCTACGGAAGGAGTGTCCAGTATATTGTTGAGGACTTGGAAGACTCAGAAACGATGCTATATTACATGGCATTTTCCCAAAAGTATTAATGCCAACTGGCTGCTTAGTGCATTTTCCATTTCTATACCCCACAAATAATCGAGTATGAGCTGTGTTGCTTGGTCGCATCGCTATATATCTTCGAACCATTTCCACCATATCAATTCCTTCAACATTCCCTTTTTTATTAAAAAAATTTCTTGGTATCTTTGTTTTCGTAAATGGAATAATAATGTGAATGCATTGTCCTTCATCTTTAACATCCTGTAAGTGGAGATTTGTCAACTCATGTCGCCTGCAGGCACCCGCAAGTCCCACTACGAATGCAACTTTCATCATAAAATAAGTTCTATCGTCAGCTCCCAGCAAACATTTGGTTATATCTTCTTTTGTTAAAATTTTAGATTTTTTTGATCGAAATCCTTCTGATTTTCTTTTTAGAAATGCAATTAAATGGGCGTACTTACTAATATCTATATTTTTCTTCATTCATATTATTGAACGTAGCATAGAATAATATACCCAAAGAGAAGAAGGCTTGCTATGTTTTGAAAGATGTTCAAAATATGCTAGAAGAACCTTTTCATTGCTGCTATTCTTGATTCCTTTCGCTTTACACCAATCTTCAAGCTTTGCATAGGTTTGCTCATACGTCTGTCTTGATTTTTCGGGAAGTAGGGAATTGACGACGTTTTGCGCAATGCCTTCGATATCCGAAGGGACACTCTCTGAATCAGAATCACTCATATTAATACTTTTTTCTATTAAATTGGATGTAAAGCACAAAAGTGAACGCAAATAATGACGTTGTCAAAATAAAAGTTGCAACAATCAACAAGCGCCGTTACTATAACATCGACCAATATGGGCACTTAATAATTTTGAATTTTTATTTACAAAAACGTTTCTGATATTGTAAACAAATCGAATCTATGCAAAGAAAATCTATTTGGACTGTCGTAGATTAAATTTTGAATGATACACGTTCAATATGAACTTCATAATGAAACTTGTGTAAATAAACCACTCGGCTAACGCCTCGTGGTTTAACTTTACACGCGTTTCATTATGACGTTCATATCGAACTAGTATCATTAATAACTATAATGTGATTACAACGATGCATAGGTAATTAGCTCACAAACAAAAGCAATAAATGAAGATGAAATTATTTATAATAAATTATAGCTAATCAATAAACAGTTTATAATATACTTATAAATTATCAACGAGCATTACATTCTATTAATCATAAAACAGAAAAAAAAAATTTTCTAATTTCTAAAAATTCTACATTCTATAAATAAATCTCTGGAATATGACGGCGAAATGGTGATGGTGAAATGTTCTAGTCTGGCTTCTGCAACTAGAATTGATACCCAATAATCAGTGACTCTAATGTTGTGGTTGGCCTGTCCCACTAAAAATAAACTATTTTCAGACCAATCCTTAATAAATATAGCCAAAGTGTCAAAAGCTTGATTAATCTTTAAAATGTGCAATCCTTAACTTCACACATGAAAAGAAAACAAAGAAATATAATAATGTAGTTGTAATGGAGGCACTAGAAATTCGAATTGCGCCCTGTTATATGAAATTAAATGGTTATTGGTTATTTGTGTATAAATATAATTAATATTAAGATAAACAGTTTGAACTTGTTCCAATGAGTATTTTGTATAGTAAATTGGAAAGCGGTAAATTGTGTGCAATTGTTGCCGAGTTCGCGGAAATAAGGAGAATTGCACCATAATCGAAAATACGTATAAAATGTTAAGTAATAAGTGAAGATAACGCGTTTTACATGTCTCAGAACCGTAATCAATTGTGTTTAAATAGTGAACAATAAATATAATAGACAATAACCGATCCAAATTGGTAAATCAAAGTATAAAGGACAATAACTCGAATTTATGGATGTATAAAAACGGAACATTCGCGGTTTGTAAATAGCTTGCATTTTGTTGCGCAGGCTATTTGTAGTTAAAAGTGAACAATTGAGTAAAAACTGGTGTAAATATATCGAGCAATTATTGACTAAATTCATTAACTGATGAAGGAAAATTAGAATAGTATTGACACCCAACAAAGATCCAAAGAAGATAGTAAAAAGAACAAAGAAGGGAAGACGCCAGCAGTCTATAACCCATGCGAGGCCCCCTTTCCGGTCCAAGAAAGGCAAGAATTAAATCACCAGTTTTTCAGCAAAGTGATACCTTTAGATAGTACAAATAAACGAAAATTGGTGTTTTTTTTTATTCCAAAATTTGTGTTTGGATACAAATGCTGAACGCAAATGTATTTCGTTGATCATTTGTAAAGGATTGTTTTTGTATGTTAACGTTAAGAATACTATCATAGAATAGAATCATTTTTATGTAATGTTGTAAACAAAACAGTCTGCATTTAGAATTTGACTTAGTTAAATATCATCAAGTTTGATTCATTTTTATTATTGACTGTTGCAAATCTTAAAGGCTTATACAAACACGGTGTGTGTCAATACTGCAGAAAGCAAGTTCAATTAATTGCAAAGTACAGGTAATTAATAACATCAGATTGAGAATAATTTTGATGAATGATAACGATAACCATTTAACCCACATTAAGCTAGCTGGGGCGTCCCAATAAAAAGGAGAAAGGAATTTGTTGAATGTTATCTTTATAAATTAAAATCACTTTAGTTGACGTTGAATCATTTTGCATTTTCACAAAAACAATATAAAATTTTACTCAATAAGTTCGAAATTGTAAAAGATTGAAGTTGAACCCGAACATTAAGACGCCATCACAAAATAACCCCCAACGTGGCGACCATTACAAACTGGCCCTCAACAGTAGGGATAACAAAAAAAAACATCACAAGATGGTACCCAAATGTGAGGCCCATCACATAATATTGGTTCTCTTTACAACTTTAGATAGAACCATCACTTTAATGAAATCTTACATTAAGATTGTTAGGGGAGGTCTATGAAAACTTAAATAAAAGAATAAATTGAATAATCTGCCTTTATTAACCAATCCTGAGAACATATTTACACACATTGAATGCTTCAGTGAAGCAACACAAACAAATAAGCTAACCCCTATAGCTGAGGTTAAGATCTCTAAACATATAAAAAAATGGTGGGAATTGATTGTCGGTACTAATTTTTAATACTAACACTAACGCCTTTATGGGTCAATCAATCGTCTACTCTAATAATACCTAAACAAATGATTCTTATTTATAGGGACCCTTATAATATCCTATTCAGTAGGGTTAAATTTCTTTAAGTAATCCTTTAGATAGTACACATACACCCGCGCAATCTTAGCTTTTTGCTTTCTCAGTGCAACTTAAATGTTTCGCTTGCACTTATGTTCTTGAACGCATGTAAATTTTTGGAAAAGTTTAAAACTACTTCTAACACCCATTAATTACTTTACTAACCGTAAACGTTATAAATATTTCATCTCCAAAAAGTAAGTGTTATACGTGTATTTCAGGGTTTTAGGATGACAACCTCTGCCGTTTCCACGCAGCATTTTCAATAGTACTGCGCGAGTGCGTATCTTATTGAGAGCGTTGCCAGCGTCGGGTTGCCAGTGTATGGTTCGGGAGAACGTGATTCCTAGGTATATATATGGTTTGTCAAGTGAAACTGGATAGTTTATGTGTCTAAACAATATTTTCTGCGTTTTGTTTGGATTTGTTGTTAATCTCCACCAGTTGGCGCAGTTAGAGAAGTGGGTAAGTTGTTGCGTTATTAGTCTATTTGCCCCGTCGCTGTCCCTACTCATCGCTCAGAGAGCAGTGTCTTCGAAAAATTGAGCTATAGCTATTTTCGGGTTGGTGCTTTGGCGAATGTCATAGGCATAGATGGTGTATAAGATAGTTGCCAGTGACCATCCTTGCGGTACGCCGACGGTCGAATGAAATGTCGGAGAAGTAGAAGAACCTACTCGTACCTTCACACATCTATCTGTCAGATATGAGAGACGGAGTCTGACGAATGCGGTCGAGAACCCTAACTGTCTTAGTTTATGTATTAGTCCTGCATGCCATACTTTAATGTCTAGGTAGACCGCGAGGCAACAGTCACCATGGTTTAAGGCTTTGGAGGATTCAGTAGACAGTTTTACGAGGGGATTTTGGCAAGAACGTTTCAGTCTGAAGCCGAACTGACTGTTTGGTATGATGTCGTTTGCTTCGAGATGAACTCTTGGCCTCTGAGGCAGGATGGTTTCTAGATATTTACCCGTACAACTTTAAAGGTAAATTGGTCTGTAGATGAAGGGTAGGAAGATTCAGAACTAGGTTTGGGTAACATGATGGTTGAAGAGGACTTCCATTCCGTCTGGAAATAGGATAGGGCAAGGAATCTGTTGGGTTAACTGTCTAATGGAGTTTTGAGGTAGGTTCTTGAATATTTGACGGTTAAGTTCGTCTTGTTCTGGAGCGGAATTTCTACCTTGTCTAAAAGTTTGTAATCATAGCTCTCCGAAATATCAAAATTCCACATTCTAATCACGTAAACCAATACTGAGAACTAAATTCCGTATTTTATAAGACTTTCACGTGTGCGACGTCTCATTCTGCAAAATTCGCTAAATTTTAACACCATTTGTCCTTGATTCCTATATAAAATTTTACATTGTTTATGCAAGTGGAAATACATACATACTCCTTTTATACGTTGATATAGTATCAACACATCATTAATTCACTCACGCTACTCGTTCGTAGTGACGTTAACCTGCATTTCTAGAAATATAGTAGCCAACACACTTAAGACTCATTATCGCCGCGGTAGGGCTATTACTGTAACAACATTTATCTTCCAAATTTCATTCTTCCAACCCATAAACCCTTATGCTACATTTAAATATGCTTTTACGATACTCAACGCTTTACTACAATTTCTAATTGCGTAACATTTACACCAAACTGTTATTTTAAAAATGACTATAACATTAATCCAGAACAACTGTTTGAACCACACACTTATCGTAAACTACCAAAGGATCCTACAGAAAAGTTTCTTTCAAAACGAGGATCCTACAGAAAAGTTTCTTTCAAAACGAGGACCTAATTAAAATATCCCTTATTACGGGATAAATAAACCAAAACTAACTCTAAAGCTCTTCCACTAAAACTATATGGCCGTCCAAAAATGCGTACACATAATGTTCATTTAAGGTCAATCATGAATGTAGTTTTAAAACTAAAAGTGATGATACAGCGATCAGTTTTGATGTTTTCTCACTTCAAAGGTACATGACAATTCATTTTCAGAGCGGTCTTACTACTATTTATTTTTAGTGGAATAGTACATTCTATGAACGTTTATGTGGTGTAGCAATAGGGAGCCTTCTTAATTCGCTTGTAGTTCACCTTTAAATGGAAAAATAAAATAAAAAGTTTTGTGGGATGCACTTAAGAAACTTTTAGTTTAGTGTGAATATGCAGATGATACTTTTGTTACTTTAAGATATGAGAAAGATATGAAATTTTAGTACTAAGAGATGGTATTATTCAAGCTAAGTTTTAGTGAATCAAACTAGACGAGTTCACACGCCAACACGCACACACACACACACACACACACACACACACACACACATATGCACGCACACGCACACGCGTACGCACACGCGGACGCGGACGCGCAGCGCACGCACACGATCACGCACGAGCACGCGCACGCGCAAGCGCACGCGCACGCGCAAGCAGCACGCGCACGCGCACGCGCACGCACGCGCACGCGCGCACGCACACGCACACGCGGACGCGGACGCGGACGCGGACGCGCACGCACACGATCACGCGCACGCACGCACGCGCACGCGCACGCGCACGCACTGGCACTCGCACTCGCACTCACTCGACTCACGCGCACGCGCACGCGCAGCCGCGCACGCGCACGACGACGCACGCACGCACGCAGACATCACGCACACAGCACACAACACACACACACACACACACACACACACACACACACACACCACACACCACACACACACACACACACCACACCATACCCCTGAATAAACCAACACGTCCACCAGCCTACCACCATACCTACCCCCACACAGTTATTGGCGTTGTGTTCTAGGATCTGGTCTCGCTACGAAGGCTACCACGTAGAATTCCTTGAACAGTGAATGGCCTTTAATGACGTAATTTTACTCACGAATTTCATCTCAACAATTTTGAATTAATTTTAGCGTAAACTATCAAGCCTGTCTAAGAGCGACTGCGTATTACAAATAACGCTTCTTTACATGTGTCAAATGTAAGCACGATAAGCAATCTGTTTCAGTTACGCGAACTGTAATTTGATGTTAGGCTTTTCGCAAATATTTAGACTGACTCATTTATAGCGTTGCTACTCCAATTTAATATATGAATTTATGCTAGCCGTCGCATATATCGTTCACGGATTCAAGACTAATCCAATATCATTGAGTGCCCTCGATTGTATGGTAGATGATTACCATACAAATCACTTAAAATAATTTTCTGATATTTCATTTTTTCACGATTTTTTTTATTTAGAAACTTATACCGGATTACGATGATGAAAAATCAATTATGTTACAACTAATTTTATGTAATACAGACAGCACAGCACAGCTCAAGACACAAAACATTTTATGAAGCAATTTTCAACTTTTTCCTATTTGAACTAAATTACTTACCCTTTTACCTTTTTATTTTTAAAATATTTATATCCATTTTCAAATCAGTTTATTATTTGTATCGCTGGTTCCATTTGTAAATAAAGCTTCATTATACTAATACCTCACATTTTGCTTGTATATAATAATTGAGCTTTGTACAGTTGCAACATAGTTAACAAGAGCAGGACATGACACGAGAAAATCAGCACCAGTATCACACTTCATCGCAGATCGTGTATACTACAATTTCCACATGCGTACAGTTTACAAATCACACACACAGCGTACTTTATTTTTACTGTTTTACCCCACACCAACCCACCAACACACCACACACACCCACCAAGCACACCCACACAACCCAGCCACAGCCCAGCCGCACACACACCACACGCCACAACACCACACACACACACACACCCGACACAACACCACACCACACCACACACACCACCAACACACAGACACAGCAACACCACACACACACACACACACCACCACACACACACACACCACCGCCACACACACACACACACACAACACAACACACAAAACAACACAACACACACAACACACACACACACACCGCACACACAAACACACACACCAAAACCAACAAACACACAAAAAAAAAACAACAACAAAAAAACACAACACACACACCACCACACACAACACACCACACCACCACCCCACACACCCCCCACACCTTTTTCTTCTTGTACTCGATTGCCTTTTAACTTGGTTATTCATATATTAACAAATGCTATTTTTTATGTTATTGAAATTTTTCAACGGTAATTTAAGAATTTACTATTTGTATCTTAAGTACCCACTCAAAACCAATTTCGTAGAGTCACAATCAAGCTACGAAGGATACACGTTAAATATGCTTTACGACAATGAAATCTTCCGGAAATTTATTGCACATAAAATGTTTGAATCTTGTTATCTATCTTGAAATATACTTGTAAGATTTTAACCTAGTTCTGGATTTTATACCTTACATTTATTACATTCTAAAGCATTAAATAGTAACCATGGGATATATAGATACTGTAAACCCTTTTTTTATTATTATTGTTTTAACCTTCACAATAATGCTTGCATTTATGTCTGAGACTACTACTTGCTTAAAAATAACTACTGTGAATATCTGATAATGAATAAATTTTATTCTTAATCTTAGACTATACTACATATCCTATATTACACATAACATTAAATTGAATCAGTTATTAAAAATAACGTTTCCTTTGCCAAATATAAAATGTGTGGCTACTAATAATACGCTGGTCACCATGTACAGGAATTCTGAGCCTTCATTCAGATGTGATATATGGAGATTGTTAATATTGCAATAGAGAACATAATAAAATAACAGAAGATAAAGAGTCACGCAATTCCCTTGCGGGGTAAGCAAAACTGTCCATACCTCTTGCTCATTTTTGATTTGTAACCTTACTCCATGCTTTCCTATCCTTGCATACCTCCCTAGCTTCCGGAAGGTGTCATATCTAACACGTCCTTTTATGTAAATAATTGTCTTTTGTCATACACTCTACTGCAATCAGCCAAGTTTTAGGTGGCATACCAGATCCGGCCTTAGCTCTAACTTCACCCACATATATCTGTTTTGTTAACCTCTTGTTATTTCGATATGACCAAACCAATGCAGTGTACTACTTATATACCTATCAATCATAATCTTACCTTCGCCACACTCGTTCTTTATACTCTCATTGTTCATCTTATACCTTCTTGTTTTACCGCATGCGCTTCTCAGGAATCTCAGGCCCATGGCATTTATTTTGCTGTCGTGCTTTTTTTGATATACCCATCCCTCCTTTCCACACAATGCTGACAGGACAAACACGTCTTTATAGATTGCTACGCCCATGTTTTCGTTTTTCAATATCGTCCATATACTTCCAATCACTTGTCATCCATTGTACCATTTGCAGTAAGCATTCTACCCAGATATACCAACGTGTCCAAAATTTCATCATGCAGGGTAAATAATCTACTCTGCTTTTCACTTTGCCGATTCAACAGCACAATCTTCGTTTTATTAACGTCCACCTTTAGGTTAATGGTCTCACAGACTATATGACACTTCCTCAAAGCAGTTTGTGGATCATCCGTATTCTCGCTTAATAAGACTTTGTCATCTTCATACACTAAAACTCGTACGTTTACGTCACCAACCATTTCACCATTTGTATCGGTACATGCTTGCCTAACACATTTATCCATGTATAAATTGAACAACTGTTGAGTAGAAAAGTGAAACGGGGTCCTACGGCAAACCAGCTGCTCTCGGTGGAATGGGAGTGAGCTCTCTTATGGGTAGACCATTAAAAAAAGCAATTCCTGGAGGCGCCACTAACTTGTTGCATTTATTAGGTCGTAACTCCAAGTTAGAAGAATTCCTAGATGATAGAGGAGGACCGTATGGGTAGAAAATAGGTATTTATTAAAATAAAAAGCAGATATAATAGTAACAAAAAAAAAACAGTTAGGGTTTATCGTAAACAAATAATTTATAAAAAAAGTTACTTGGTATAACAAAAATTAAAGTACTCGCCCCGAGATCTCGAGTTTACACTAGACTTAAATAAATAAAATTACTACAATACTTTAGATTAAATAAACGCCTGCTTTAACAGTAATAAAAGATATTGGAGATACTTTTGTTTCAAATTAATTAGTGGGTGGGTTCTTTTATGTAACAAATGAATAAAAGGAACATAATGGAAGGATGATGGATGAATATTTCTTTTGCGAGATGACAAATACGAAGGAATGATTTGTTTCCTCTTTTTTTTAGGTGATGATGTAATGTCAGAACGTTTATCTAGGTGGTAGATGATCTCAGTGGACGATGAACGACGATCACGAGATAAAGATGAGTTGCACTGAAAGAGTACGAAAAAAAAGGCCCTGGACAAGGAATAGATGTAATTTAAAATTATTAATAATTGCTACTTATAAAATGTTGGGTGGCCTTGTAGTAAACAATTGTATGATTAATTAAATATGCTTACATCAACAAATGTGCTCGTTTCTTTTTTTTTTAATTCAGGTGTGCGAAATCTAAAAGGTTATTAATCAAGGGATGCGGAAATGCATTAAACCTACTTACAAAAAAAAGTTGCTTGGAATTATCAACTTTTGATTAGCTCTAGCAGCGCTGTTACCATGGAAATCCCAATTATGGATTGCTCTGGTCCTTATAGGATATCAGTATCACTTATTGGTAGTGGGTTTGGGGGGTTAAATCCAAAATTTTGGAAAAAAGGTACAATAAACCAACTAATACTCCTCGAACTATACTCGATATCAAATAATTTTTAGGCAAATTACGTAAAATTCCATGAACTAGAAAAAAAGAATTGTGTTTGATTTTTGAAGTCAATGTGGTTGGTTGTTGGGCCGAACGACAAATATGAAACTATAAGGAAGAAGAAGACGGATTTCAATGATCGGGAAAAATTATCGAAGGTTTTGAGAATGTGGAAATAATGACAGAATAATATTACAGTGGCGAAATTTATTAAACATAATAATAATACCAAAAAACGTAGGTATAAATGTTAATAAGATGTAAGGGGTAAAATGTAAACATAAAACACGATAAGATTAGTAAGTTAATTAAAAGACAGGTACAAAAATATTAGGTGTGAGTAGGTATTTATTTGGAAAAGAAAATCAGTACGCATATGGCGAAATTTAATCAAAATTTAAAACTAGCCAATGATAATTCGTAAATCACAATTCAAGGTGAAAGTATTTTAACTATTTAAAATATAAGCCTACAATTTTGATTGAAAAATCATTGGATATTTTATTGATTAAAAGGGATCTTTAGAAAAAGGATTTATGATTCAAAGGATTATAAAGGTAGGGTATTAACAAAAGGACAAATATCAAGAATATATTATAATTTTAGGATGTATTCCAGGAGTTGAACAGAAGTAAGGGTGGGAAATATTAAGGAAGAAATTAGTTTTAAAACAACCACGATGACATCACACAGCCTTGTCCACTCCTTGCTCCATAGTAAACTATTCACTAATACCTTCTCCCACCCTATCATGTGCCCGGCTACCGCTGCCCTTATTCCGTGTATTAGATTTTCACTACGTCATATTCATTTAATATTTCCCAAGCTTCTTCCTATTCACTCGGTCATGTGCTTTCTCCAGATCTACAAACGCACAGTATAGGTTCATTTTTACAATTAAACACTTTTTCGATCATCTGCTGGAGGGCAACCATCTGATTATCCTCTCCCTAGCATGAGGCTATCCTGCACATCCCAAATCTTAGTTTAGGTAGTTTCGCGTACTCTATCAATCAGTACTCTTCTAAATACTTTACCAGGTACACTAAGCAGACTTATTCCTCTGTAGTCTTTGCAATCACTCTTGTTCCCCTTACCCTTTTACTGTGGTTCAATGATCGCGCTCTTCGGATTACTCGGCACTCTTCCACACTTAAGACTTACGTCGAAGAATCCACATAATCTTAGCACAAGCTTTGCACCTCCATGATTTAGCATTTCACCAGTGATTTAACCCCCGCCTGCTCCTTTACCGTTTTTCAACTTCCTTCTACATCCTCCTTATAAAATTTTTCAGTCTTAATTTCTTCACTACCGTACAGTTTTCCGAAATATTTTTGTCAACATTCCCTCACTCCACAATCATCCGATACTATTTCGTTCCTCCTGTTCAACACCCCTGCAGCGTTTTGTTTTAGGCCACGCTTTGTATTTTTGACCCGTTTCCAGAAAAGTCTTTTGTTCCCCTCAAAATCATGCTTCATTTTCGATCCTTCCTCTTTTCTTGTTCTCACTCGCTCATTCGGTTCTGTGTTTCTTAATCTGTACAACTCATACAACTGCTTTTTCTCTGTCTCATTTTTTGCAGCAATCATTACCATGTACACATCTTTTTTCTTGCGTACTGCCTTTTGTACCGACCCATTTCACATATCTGCACAGCACAATTGACAACGTAGTCGTTCATGCTTATCCATGCACTTTCAACGTCGTTGTCTTTTATTTGTTCGTTCCACACTGCTTCATTCCATTCAACTCTCTACTCACAGCAGATGCATATTCTACTCTCGCTCCGTTATCTACCAGTTTATCTACACTAATTCCAGACGTTCGCACCACATTTGCTCCAGACTACCTTTGCCCAAATACACCCTCGATACAACCAAAAAGTGTTCCACTTTATTTCCTCCTTTTTTTATAAATACGTAGTTTTTATGTCGAACTATTTACGCTTGTGTTGCTGAACTCACTTATGAAATCAGCTGATGGCGTATAGTTTTCGTATGAAGCATAGTTTACACATTTGAATATTAAAATACTTTTTTTCTGGTATACGTGTGTATCGAACATCTTTAGTTTTGTTTCCTTTCCTTTTCTTAATTTAATCTTTCGCTCTCAAGTTTAATTAATAATTTTATTGACAATTCTTTTTTTAAGATTACTATTATAATTTTTCTGCTATTTTATTTGTGTGTGAGGCAAGAACGATTTATTTCTTTGCGCATTATCCAGATATATTTATTACGTTTTTTTTTGTATTACCATTCCTGTTCTGTGAGGCCTACCCGATTACTTGGTTTTATTATTTTATATTATGATTAAGTTGTTAATTTTTGTGGATGCTTATTTTAGTTACTGCGTTGATTGTTCGCGCCATTAATTAGTTTTTTTTTTGTGTTATATCACTAGTAGTCACGTTAAATTTTATTCATTATTTTTTTATATACGAACCTTTAAAATTTGTTTTTCGCCTTTAAATTTTGTTGTAAAGAAAAAAAAAACAAATTAGCTATTTAATTTTCTTTTTGTTATAAATTTAATTCATTATGTACTTGTACTTATGTACATATTATTGTCATCCACTTTGATTTTAGTTACACAAGTAACCCTTCTTTGTTATTTTGTCTCTGTCTACGTTTACGTTCCTTTCTTTTGTGTACGTACGCTTACGGGTCACAGATTACTCGTGAAGCTGGAGTAGTGTTACGCAGTTTTGGAGGTTCGTTGTGGTTCGGAAAAATATACAATTAAGCTTGTGGTGCCCTTAATTTTTTTTTGACAAATATCGTTGACCCTCGATCCATACCGACTCGAGCAGATGGCCGCGAGCCTTTGTTCCACCCGCCAATAAGCTACAAGTCTATATCCTTCTTTCTTCTATAGTGTTTCTTCTTCTTTCTGGTGTAACATCCGATCCGCGCATTACTTTTGTATCTCTCACCAGACTTCTAAGTCATTCATCATACACTACCAAGTCAATCAAACTTTCAGATTCACCTCTTTGTCATGTATACATATAAACAGTTTTATGCTTAAACCACGTATTTGATACAAACAAGTTTCTCGCCACACAGATGTTCACCAGGCATTCACCATCCTCATTAACTCTTTGGCCTCCGAACTGTCCGAGGACGCGTACTGTATATTCTCTCTATACTCTCAACCATCAAATCTTATCTGCTAATATCACTACTTTTTCGCTTGGTTTACATACGTTTAACATGTTCACTACAGCATTCCAGAAATTCTCATACCCTTGGTTTCTTTCTCTAGTCACCGATGCATTTCACGAAAAGAGAAAAATTCCATTTTCAATCTAACCCACATTATCCTGGGGATACCAATTCGTACTGTTTAACACATATTTTCGCTCTTTCACTCACGATCACTCAAACTCCTTTAGCGCTATGCATTTCAGTCTCAACTCCTGACAATAGTGCTAGGATGCCATCTTTCATCTCCACAGCATCCTTTCCTATGCGCTTTGTCTCTGATACACATGTAATATTAAACTGCCTTTTATTCATTAGATTCCCAATTTCAAATTCCTTTCCATGCATAACTCTAACAACAAGCAGTTTACCTTTCTAGATATGACCTGTGGACCAGTTGTTTTTGTACGCTAAGTATACTTAATAGCAACTGGCCACCACACTATCTGACATATAGCTACACAACCAAATAGTGAACTATATCTGGACACCAACGTGCGACATAAATACAAAAGTTGTCCCAAGTTTTTTTTGGCAAGAGTCGAAGTCATAACATTTGGATGAATCGCCAAATAATATATTTACAAGTCTTTAGATAGTCTAAAATTAAACCAAGAAGTTCGAGTGAGAAAGCTCTGCGGATATAAAACGAGTGTTCCCTGAACTCATCCACTCTCACACCCTTTCTTACACACAATGCCAGTCCGACTGTCACCGTCTGTAGCATTTATAGTGGAAAATTAGGATTTTTTTTAAATATATTAAGCTTTAAAAATTGCGATTATTTATGTGGCATATTGTAGTAAGAGTTGTTACGATTGCGTCATCTTAAATCATTTATTTGTAACATTTTTCTGTTGGGAAATTGTATAGCTGTTAAGACAGGGAAAAGTTAATGACGCGATGCGTTACTTTGTTTTAGATAAGAATTGGAAGTGGAGCATAGATCCTATAGCGTGCTGTTTTAAGCTTGATTTTTTAAAGTGGTGGAGAAGACGAAAATATATCGGGTTACAATATGTTGAGTTTGAGCATGATACAAAAGGTTTTTGATGGCGCATATTTTTTGCTTTGTGTACACAGAAATCCGCTCTCTTTTTTATCGCATGAACTGTTTGATTGAATTTTTAGTAAAGATATTGACTAGGATTCTTGAAGTGTAAGATGGCGAATTTGACAGAAGTCGTGTAAGGATATTGAGAATCCAGCGTTGAGCAGAGTAAGTTGTGTGCTATCTATACTCGTCAGTTAGAGCGATTGTGAGGGATGTAAAACCGCCCTACGTCGAGTGAGTCGTAAGAAATTGTTTTGAAATCGAAGTTGGTGGAGTTGCTACCCCGCTTCGCTTTGGCGTTTTTTTTTCTTGAAGAGTTCTCTGGCCATGTTTCTTTAATTTTGTGTGCAATTTTCCCCGACACACTGATATCATTTAAGGGAAAGATAATCGTGAACGACTTTGTAAACGTTTTAAATATACAGAGGGTTGGTGTAATAAACTTGAAGGGGTTGAAGTTGGGCGAGTCGTTGGGTCGTGTATAATTGAAATTTGCTCCAAGAACTTATATAGAGCGTTTTTGACGGAAAAAGTATCACAGCTTTTGTACTAAAATTGTTGAATATTGAGAATAATGATATTGATGTAGGAAAAAATCCATGGCGTTGAAGCGTTCCGACGGAGGAGATCTAGGGCAGCCTTGGCATTTCAACATTGATTCGATTCATTTATCCTGCCGTTTGTGTAAGTTAAAACTTTTTAAGTGCTTTGTTTTAGATTGGTTTGTAATAAATATAAGCATTGTTTGTTTAAAAATTATTCAACAGGTGGTTGATAAAAAAATGTTCGTCAACGACATTGTAGTATCTAATAGAGTTTGTGTTATTTGTTTATTGAAACATTTACTTAAAATTTTTTCTTATTGAATTTTCTACGTGAGCCACTCGTGACGTCGTGCTGATATGGATATTTTATTTTTAAGGTTTGGTTCATTTAAAAAAGGGCGTATGCCGCACTTTATATCTCTTCAAAGCGAGTGGAAACAAAAAAAAAGAAAAAATAGGTATTGCGTATTTAAATTTGAAGGGGTAGATTTGAAATTCGTATTTTGAAATTGACAAAAACTTTGTGATGAGGTTACAGCTGCTAAGAAGGTGTTAGCCTTTCTTTGTATGTTTGACAATTTAGCATTGTTGACAATTACATTTTAGTTTGAGTGATACATTTTAATATTAATAGAGACGGTGGAAGTTTTATTAGCCGCGAAGATTAATTAAATATGAATTCAAAGTTAGAACATTTCAATTTCTTTTACAGTAACAAGATTTGCTGGTGAGTTTAAAAGTTTATTTATTGCTGGTAGAGACGAAAGGTGAGAGCTATTCTGTGGTGTTTTTGAGCATTGCCTTTCAAATTCAACCTAAGGGAGTAGTAATCAAAGTGAGACCTGCAGTAGGGTGCAAAAGGTAGGTTCACAGATTTTTCGGTTTTGTATTAATGCATCTCCTTTTGTTATTATACCTTTACTAGATTAAGACAGGCTAGCGTCCACAAATACTGTTCCATTCGACATACCGTCTAAGGTAAAACCCACCAAAAAATTAAATATCTAGAAATAAAGATTCTCTTTAAATGTAATGAGATCATTGTGTAATTTTGAATTGCAAAAGACCTTATGATGCCCATCTATAGATATATAACTAAGTTCGAAATACATATAAGTGTGTGCGTGTGTGCGTGTGTGCGTGTGTGCGTGTGTGCGTGTGTGCGTGTGTGCGTGTGTGCGTGTGTGCGTGTGTGCGTGTGTCGTGTGTGTGTGTCGTGTGTCGTGTGTGCGTGTGTGCTGTGTGTGTCGTGTGTGCTGTGTGCGTGTGTGCGTGTGTGCGTGTGTGCGTGTGTGCGTGTGTGCGTGTGTGCGTGTGTGCGTGTGTGCGGGTGTGCATGTGTGCGTGTGTGCCTGTGTGCGTGTGTGCGTGTGTGCGTGTGTGCGTATGTACGTGTGTGCGTGTGTGATTATGTGCGTGTGTGCGTGCGTGTGTGCGTGTGTGTGTGCGTGTGTGCGTGTGTGCGAGTGTGCGTGTGTGCGTGTGTGCGTGTGTGCGTGTGTGCGTGTGTGCGTGTGTGCGTGTGTGCGTGTGTGCGTGTGTGCGTGTGTGCGTGTGTGCGTGTGTGCCGTCTTGTGCGCGTGTGCGCATGGGTGCGTTGTGCGTGTGTGCGTGTGTGTGTGTGTGTGTGCGTGTGCGGTGTGTGCTGTGTGCTGTGTGGTGTGCGTGTGTGCGTGTGTGCGTGTTGGTGTGTGTGTGTTGTGCGTGTGTTGTGGTGTTGCGTGTGTGGTCTGTGGCGTGTGCTGTGTGCGTGTGCGTGTGCGAGTGTGGCTGTGTGTGTGTGTGCGTGTGCGGCGTGTGCTTATGTGCTGTGTGTGTGTTGTGTGCGTGTGTGCGTATGGTGCGTGTGTGCGTGTGTCGTGTGCCTGCTGTGTGCGTGTGTGCGTGTGTGCGGCGTGTGCTGTGTGCGTGTGTGTGCTGTGTGCGTGTGTGCGTGTGTGCGTGTGTGCGTTGTCGTGTGTGGTGGTGTGATATGTGCGTGTGTGCTGTGTGCGTTGTGTGTGTGGTGCGTGTGCGTGTGTGCGGTGTGCGTGTGTGCTGTGTGCGTGTGTGCGTGTGTGCGTGTGTGCGTGTGTGCGTGTGGCGATGTGCGTGTGCGTGTGTGCGTGTGTGCTGTGTGTGTGCGTTGTGCGTGTGTGCGTGTGTGCGTGTCGGTGTGCGGTGGCGTGTGCGTGTGCGCGTGTGTGCCGTGTGCGTGTGTGCGTGGTGCGTGTGTGCGTGTGTGCGTGTGTGCGTGTGCGTGCGTGTGGTGTGTGTGTTGTGTGCGTGTTGTGTGTGCCTCTTGTGCGCGTGTGCGCATGGTGCGTGTACGCGTGTGCGAGTGGGCCGTGTGTGTGTGCGTGTGCGATGTGTGTGCTGTGTGCGTGTGTGCTGTGGGTGTCGTGTGTGCGTGTGTGCGTGTGTGCGTGTGTGCGTGTGCGTGTGTGCGTGTGTCGTGTGTGTGTGTGCGTGTATGCGTGTGTGGTGCTGCTTGTGCGTGTGTGCTGTGTGTGCGTGTGTGCGGTGTCGTGTGTGCTCTGTGTGTGCGTGTGTGCGTGTGCGCTGTGTTGTGCTCGTGTGCGTGTGTGCGTGTGTGCGTGTGTGCTGTGTGTGTATGTGCGTGTGTGCGTGTGTGCGTGTGTGCGTGCTGTGCGTGTGTGCGTGTGTGCGTATGTGCGTGTGTGCGGTGTGGTGGTGCGTTGTGCTGTGTGCGTGTGCGTGTGTGCGTGTGTGCGTGTGTGCGTGTGTGCTGTGTGCGTGTGTCGTGTGTGCTGTGCGCGTGTGTTCGTGTGTGCGTGTGTGCGTGTGTGCCCGTATGCGTGTGTGCGTGTGTGCGTGTATGCGTATGTGCGTGTGCGCGTGTGAGCGTGTGTGCGTCTATGCGTGTGTGCGTGTGTGCGTATGTGCGTGTGTGCGGGTGTGTGGTGCGTGTGTGCGTGTGTCCGTGTGTGCGAGTGTGCGTGTGTGCGGGTGTGCGTTTGTGCATGTGTCCATGTGTGCGTGTGTGATTATATGTTTTGATGTAAATTTTTATTAAAGTCAATACGTTAATTGCGGAAAATTGTGATCGGTCAACGATTATGGTTTTGTAATTTAATCTAACTCGAATTTGCTGTAGGTTACAGATTCTTTTATATCGAATCTGTAAAACATAATCAGTATAAAAGTTTAGAGAATATTATTTACTTATAAACATTATTGAACTGCTTACAACTATCTGGGTAGAACTTTCCGACACAACACTAAAGCCATTAGTTACACATAATTAAGGTAAAACAAAACGTTTATATAATTCATTGATTTTGGTTTTAAGAGTATAATTTCCACAATAGTATTATTTTAAGAATTACATGAAATAATGAATGGTATCTTGTGTTATAAAACGCTTGTTTTGATCAATAATGGTTGGAATGGCGTCAACAAGTCTTTTTCAAGAACCATCAAAATCATTAAGTAGTATTCGTCATTACAACATGATATATACTGACTTCCATAAAAATTGCAATATCTGGAATTTGTTGAACGATTTTATTGAAATTTTCGTGAACGATGTTTTTCATTAGAACAAACAAACTATTAAAGTTTGAATAAAATGTAGCTACTAGTTTTTTTTTTGTTTTTTCCTTTGCGCTTAGTAACAATAAATTTGAAGATATAAACCAATCAGTGTGTAATTAACTGTCAATTTTGCAAATTTTTTGTTCACAATTTCGTTCTGAACTTGGGAACAATGCCAAGAGTACGTCAACATCCACATTTTCCCAATTGACTGATTTTGAACGTGGCCGTATTATTGGCTTGAGAGAGGCCGGATTTTCGCTAAGAGAAATTGCTCGTCGTGTAAACCAAAATGTTACAACGGTATTGAGATGTTGGTCCAAATATCCGAGGAAGGGGTGCAACAACGTCGCTCTGGATCCGGACGTCCCCGCAGGACTATAGATCGCGAAGAACGTCGCTTAAGACTTTTAGCCACAAGAGATATAATGTCAATGTCATCTGTTTATCGCCGGATAAGCTCTAATGGGCTACGTTCATATTGTCTATTTTTATGTCTTCCTCTTACACCACTTCACCGTCTACGCAGGCTAGAATGGAGCAACGAAAGAGCGAATTGGGCGCAAGAATGGCATCGAATTGTGTTTAGTGACGAGTCCCGATTTTGCTTGTGGGCCCACGATCATTGTAGGAGGGTCAGACCCATACGTGGAGAACGTAAAAATCCAACATTTTGTGTAGAACGCAACACAGCCCGCACACAAGGAGTGATAATATGGGGTGCAATATGTTACGGTAGCAGATCACCCTTGGTCTTCATTGATGGCAACTTAAACGCCGCTGGTTATATTGCCAATGTGCTAGAACCCGTTGCGCTTTCATATCTTCAGGAGCTGGAAAATCCTATTTTTCAACAGGATAATGCACGCCCTCATACGGCAAGGGCTACAACACGTTTTTTGGAAGAAGCTAACATTACCGTCCTCCCATGGCCTGCTCGGTCGCATGATTTGTCGCCCATTGAACATGTACGGGATGAGGTCGGTAGGCGACTGGGTAATTTACCACACTCCCCAGATAACTTACAAGATCTCCGGATACGCATTCAAGAAGCTTGTGTTGATATACCACAGATCACTTGATGAGTGCATTACAAATCGTGGCGGAGCAACTCATTATTGAAAAAAACATTTTAGTTTTGTTCTTTTGTTTTCAAATTGTAATCGTTTGTTTGATCTAATGAAAGACATCGTTGACGAAAATTTCAATAAAATCGTTCAATAAATTCTAGGTTCAATTTTTATGGAAGTCAGTATAGTAGGTACAGAAAAGAAAAGTGAAATAAATTCTCTACAAACAATTCATTAAAAATCAATTATAGAACTTCCAGTTATATTATAAGAATAATACTCTTTCGTTATTACAGGAACTTAACAACGACTTTTTTGGCCTCCTGAAACGTAAAATTGACGTTACAATCTTGTGAACGTCAAGTTTAACTTCATTTTTACGCACACTATTGTAAAAATAGCGCTACTGTGTGGTAAAATGGCCAGTAAATTGTAAGCTTCCAGAAACATAGAAAAAATATATGAAGTATAAAATAATAAAATATGTTTAAGGAAACGTTACTTTACACCGTTTCTGATGAAATAAATGTCCAAAACAACGTTATTTTTACATTTTTAGTTAAAATTGTAAGGTACCGCCATCTCTCGATAATTTAAACAGTGACGACGATAATTGACAGGCTTGACAGGAGTTAGTAAAATTTAACATTTTAGCAATTTCTTAATGTTGGTTATGTTTATCGATGATGTTAACGCAATTAAATAGACATCTTTATTATATTTACGTTTCATTTTGGCATTTGTTGCCGGCCAAAAAATTTAATACAAGTAGTTTTGGTAGAATTGGTACTCTATTCCAACTGAATCTGTAAATTCGCCTATATGCGATTAGAGAGTCATAGAAAAGTTAAATCAAGTTACAGCCTTTAAAAAACACTCCAGTTCATTCAAAAAATAATTACGAATTTAGGTCTAACAATAGTAAGTAAATTGGTAATAGAAGAATAAAAAAACAATAATACCTTTCAAATATGGCTTAGTCTCTTACACTGCTTTATTATATGAATTTCTGTATTCCAAGCAGCTATAAAATGTAATATAGACGCTGATCATATAGATAATTTAAACATTATTAGTAAACCGTTTTAAATCTACTTCGGTGTATGCATAAGTTTTTTCCGGCTTAACTAAGATATGGCGCCAGCGAAAGGCGTATGGGGCTGTTTTCCTCGCGTGACTTGCGCATTGGTGGGTACAGTTTTGACGCGTAATCGGTCTGTCAGTTATCAATTTCAGTTAACCTAAACCAGAAACTTAATGCACATTAGAAGTGATTAGAGGTTTTATGGCCTAAATAATATTAAGGTAAGTTTAATTACACGTTAAAAGATATTTTGCTAGATAAACAGATTTATGAAAATGTAAACTTTCACCATTAACACTCATAATAAAATACTTATCTTTTTTGGGATTTTTTAATGGTGTACTTTAAATTATACAATCTAAACGTTTCGATAACACTTACAGTTATCTTCGTCAGTAGTAATGTTTGTTAAAAATTGTTAAAGATGTAGTAAACAATTTTGTCAAATGTGAAAAATTCAAACATAAACATAAGCCTGCTATTAATATAACAGTTTGAGAAACGTATAAGCCAACTATAAAATTGTAGTAAAGAATAACTAGGTCATTAAAATTAAATATTGTTAAACTGCCTCAAAGATGACAAACCAGAACACTCTACGACGAAAGCTAACGATGAAATTTGCCAGCCAAAAAACACATTTAACAAAATTTAATCGAGTTATGATGTAAGTGTAAAGTTGTGAAAAACTTCAATTTTAAAATGATAGAAGCATTCACAAATCCAAACATTACATCAAAAAATAACCCAGTTAAACCTAACAAAGAGATATCTTTATCAATAATTGGAAGTGTTATTAACAATGAAAAGCACAATGCAGAACGTTCTTTGTAATTTTTAATTTCAATTTAATTTCAACTACTTATGTTAAATTATAGTGCTGTGGAAATTTAACATATAATTGATAAAGCATTTGCTTTGATACAAGACGCAAAGAACATATGAGATTTTGTAGATTGGGTCAACCAGAGAGGTCTGCTGTCGCTGACCATGCCCTGAATAATCTAAATCATGACATTCAATTTGACAATATGAAAATATTGTCAAGACAAACCCATTATTATGTTCGTTTGCAACGTGAAGCTATTGAAATATATAAACACCCGAATAATTTTAATAGACAAGAAGAAAATCTCCGTTTAAATAGGTTTTGGCATCTTATAATTAAAAAGAGCATAATGATACGCCTTGATTTTAATTTGTTTTCAACTTTTGGTATGTCTAGGTTTTTGCTGTGTTTTTCCTAGACCTTGAAGCAAATGCTTTATCAATTATATGTTAAATTTCCACAGCACTATAATTTAACATAAGTAATAGAAATTAAATTGAAATTAAAAATTACAAAGAACGTTCTGCATTGAGCTTTTCATTGTTAATAACACTTCCAATTATTGATAAAGATATCTCTTTGTTAGGTTTAACTGGGTTATTTTTGATGTAATGTTTGGATTTGTGAATGCTTCTATCATTTTAAAATTGAAGTTTTCACAACTTTACACTTACATCATAACTCGATTAAATTTTGTTAAATGTGTTTTTTGGCTGGCAAATTTCATCGTTAGCTTTCGTCGTAGAGAGTGTTCTGGTTTGTCATCTTTGAGGCAGTTTAACAATATTTAATTTTAATGACCTAGTTATTCTTTACTACAATTTTATAGTTGGCTTATACGTTTCTCAAACTGTTATATTAATAGCAGGCTTATGTTTATGTTTGAATTTTTCACATTTGACAAAATTGTTTACTACATCTTTAACAATTTTTAACAAACATTACTACTGACGAAGATAACTGTAAGTGTTATCGAAACGTTTAGATTGTATAATTTAAAGTACACCATTAAAAAATCCCAAAAAAGATAAGTATTTTATTAAGATAAACAGATTGTTAAATCGCAAATAGATATAAGATTAAAATACGTTTTTTCTATATTTTAAACTATTTATTATTTTGTCAACAATTATTCTACAACTACTAGGACTATTTGAATTCTCAGCACAGACATTCATCTAATTTTTTTTCAGAAATATGGCTTCCTCATTACCTGTAACAAAAGTACAACTGCTGGAAACAGATGTACCAGGTGCGTCCTTTTCACAAATCTTAACAAAAATACGACTTTTGAAGTGTGTTCTTAAAAAATAACCTTAACAAATTATAACTGACAGTTCTGTTTGACATTCTGTACCCGCTTCTGAGAATCCGCCAATGAAGTTCGCCGAGAAAAACACTGCTATTAATTTGACACATACGTCATTTTGTTCGTCTGACATTAAACTACAGACACACACAAGTTGAGTCCGCCAAAAACTAGCGTCATTGTTTTATCATTCAGTGATCACGTCGACTTTTGTACCTGAAAAAGTACATTTGTGGAACGCATTGCGTTTCTTATTTAATCAAAAGGAAAAGGCTGTTACAAGTTATCGTTTGCTGGAAGAAACATATGGTGAACACGCTCCATCGATTAGAACATGTGAGACATGGTTTTAAACAATTTAAAAGTGGTGATTTCAATGTGAAAGACAGTGAGCGCTCTGGTAGACCACAAAAGTGCGAACACAAGCAATTGCAGGAGTTATGGGATGATGACTCAAACTCAAAGGAAACAATCATTAGACGTTTACAAGTAACGGGGAAGTACAGTAAGCTCGGTAAATGAGTCCTGCACGATTTGAATGAACGTCAAATGGAAGACCGCAAAGTCACTTGTGAATGCTGCTTCAACGTCACGAAAGAGAAGAGTGTTTGTACCGAATTGTGGCGGGTGACGAAACATGGATTTATTTTGAAAATCTGAAGCACAAAAATTCGTGGCTTTCACCTGGCGAATCCGGTCCCTCAACACAAGTCCAAATCGCTTCGGCACAACGCTATCGTCAACAAATGATTAATTTAAATCACGCATTGATCGAAAGACGACCGGAATGGGCCAGAAGACATGGCAAAGTGATTTTGTTACACGACGATACGCCGTCTCGCACAGCAAAACCAGTGAAAGGCACCTTGAAATTACTTGGATGGAACATCCTTCCGCACCCACCGTACTGCCCAGACCTATTCGCATCAATGTGGATGTGCTCGCAGAGCAGCACTTCATCAATTTCGAGGAAGTTGAAAATGGCTCGACCCTTGAAAATTACGTGTTTTGTTTACCAAAGAAAACCGGAAAAAACTTATGCATACACCTGTAAAATAAAATTAAAATGATCCATGATCTGTTATAACAATTTCTGGATTGAAACAATACTATTAAGATCTATTATTTACCTAACAGAGTAATACTAATTACATTAAAACATTCATTATTACTTTTTCATTTTTACTTACCCGCTAAGAGAGTCGTGTGTGTATCTACGAAGATGAGGAAACTTCAACAATGACAAAGAAGCAGAGAGCTATGAAAAAGGTTATGTAAGCTGCATTCTTCAGGGGTGCAGGACTAGTAAAGGCAACTAAGCTAGAAAGACAAAAAACAGTTACAGGTAAATAGTACACTGATATGTTCAGTAGGGTTCCAGACAAGGGAATTATGCTGCACCATGACAATGCATCGTCCCATATCGCAGTTTAACTTTCCAGTTTTTGGCTGATAAAAATATAAAAGCAATAAAACGTTCACCGTATTCGCCTGATTTAGCAATGTGCGACTTGTGGCTTAAGAGGAATTTGCGGGGTAGAAGGTTTTCGTCTGAAGAAGAGATTGATGCCGCAATTGAAGCTTATTTTGAAGGCATTCCGAAAGAAGATTAGTTGGGAGATTTAAACAGAGAATAGAAAGAATGGTCAAGTGTATCATTGTGGAAGGGAATTACTTTGAGCATATTTAAAATAAAGCCCCGGAAAATATTAACCGTGTTTCTTGTTCTCAATAAATTCAGCTCGGTCCTCGTACAAATATGTAGGTATAGAAGGTTATGCGATCGCCTTTGTTTTTTACTAAGTTTCGCCAAGATAGGTCATGATGTCTGCATGTGTCTGTGTGGATGTATGTTAATATCCATATCTTCAGAACGAAAACACCTACATACTTAAAATTTTGTATTTAACCTTGGAGCTGATTAGATTTTGGGAGAAATCTAGCGGCGGAGGGGTTTGTTAGGGGCAGTTTTTGGTTTTTATCAAATATTTCTAAAAAAGCTGAATATTTTTAAGATATAGAAATACTGAGATTTAGACGTTAAACATATCGATTAGTTACGTTCTATGCAATTTTTTGATACCACGCCTAATTTAGCAGCAAAAAAATTCGTAGGGTAGAATTTAAGCAAATTTTTTCAATATCTGAATAACGATTAATTTTATAAGAAAAAGTGTAGACATATTTTTTAAACAAAATTTAATTTTACATAACTATCTATTATAAAGGTTCTAATATAACACAAGGTAAGTTTAAAAAGTAATTAAATATGAACGAACATGGTTAAAATGTATTATTGTATATTTTATAAAAGCGGGCGGCTTCGGAAATTCTTTTAAGTTAACATGTATTTATGTTTATTAATCTCTATCTGAAATAAAGTTTTCAACGTCATTCTGAGATAGACTATTTTTTTTTGTTTTACAATGTTGTCGGTTTTCGTTATGAACGTATAAAAAGAGGTTGAATGGTTACCCTAAAAAAATTATAATTAAAATTACTTTTTTTCTTTCATTTTTTAAGTTAGCATCTAGTAACCTCTGTCGGACATGAAGTTTTAAATGCCTGTCTTCCATAGATTATAGTTTCTTTTTACAATATTGCCTATTTTCGTAATGCACTTATTATAAAAGAGATTGCATAATTATCCTAAAAAAAATATCTTTTAATTTTCATTTTGTAGGTTGGAAGGTCGTGTAGTGTTCCACATCAGATATTTATGCTTATGCAGGTATAGACGGTTATGTAATCGAGTTTTTTTCAGTATCACTAAATCCACCTATTAGTTCATTTTACAACTTATGTGTGTTTTTGCGTGCGCGTTCGCTTATTCGTGTACCTGCGCGTGGGCGTGAACCTCTATGAATTCTTAATGCTGCTTCTGCTGTGATTCTCAACTTGCTACCAGCAAAATTGAAAAAAACTGTACAGCGCAGCTTATAACCGCTTTAGAAATTGATGTTCTGAAAAGAAAGAACAAACCTACAAGCAAAACGTAATGTTTGTGTATTTTAATGAAGTTTCTAAGAAATACTGTTCCGCGCCTGTATGGGCGCAGTATTCAATGATACGATCGTGTTTAATAGTGAACGATAATGATGATATAAGCAGAAGAATGGAAAGTTGTCGTTTTTAAAAAGGGATTCAGAAGGGTACCAGGCAAAAAACTCTAGTCATAACAAAGGACCAAATTGAAACTTTCGTTTCAACAGCAGATGATAAAGAGTTTTAATGATTAGAGTATAATAAAGAATAATTAGCAATTCTAACTATACATTTTTCAATTTTATAGGTTGCTCTTGTGCTTTACGTTCGGACCAATTGGTAAACATCACGGTTGATGACATTGAAGACGTAAATTCATCTCTAATTGTCAAGGTGCTGACTAAAAAGACTAAAACACCACGAAGCTTTGTGATTACTATCAGTGTAGGAAAAATACATTTCATTGAATTATACAGCGAGTACACAAAACTTCGCCCTTCCAATGTGAACCATCGTTGATTTTTACATTCCAACCTACATATGCACATGTAGGTATAGAAGGTTATGCAATAAACTTCTTTCACTATCGCTAAATCGGCCTATTAGCTTATTTTGCAACTTTAGGCATTTCGCCAAGATGGGCCATCATGTCAGAATGTGTACGCATGCGCATGCGAGCGCGTGTGCGTGTGCGATTGCGTGTGCGTGTGCGAGGTAAACTTGCATGCTTTATGCACAAACAGTTACAGAATCGCATAAAGTCCAAATCTTGACTCCGTATTTAGCAGGTTTATTCGCGATATACTGTCTAAAAGGACAACGGCCTATAAAAGGTACCAGGTGCTCTTCTACTGTTACATTTTCGTGAACATTATAGAGCGTAGGTGGAATTGCAACCCATTCATCCCACAAGTCCCGTATGGGACTAATTGATCAATTTGGCGTCATTGTGGGTGAGTTTTTCTATCGGCAAAGCGAATTCATGCAATTACATGAAATAGTTGTAGGGACATCATGGGTCTGAATATTGAACGACCTACCTACATGCCGCAGACTGATTCAACTAATGTTAGTTCTTGAAACGTGTCGCCACAAAGTCTTTTGCCTTCTAAATTTCACATTTTCAAAATTAGGTTTACAATTTTAGGTGTGAAACATAAGAAGTACGAGAATCAATTATTCGCGACGTAGCATACCTAGTTGGCCCAGGAATCAACGAAATAATATTTGCTGCTGGTAACCTTCCCGATTGATGTGGTTTTTCATTCCATACTATATTTCCATCTTTCGATGTTACGTGATTATCCGTATCAACATTAGAATCAATATCAGAAACACACAAAACTTTCTCAAGTTCACTATCCGTAAGCACTCTCTCACTACACACTTTCAATAATAAATTTCAATTGTTAGGTATTTCTTATTAGAGTATAGCATCAAGTTTGATATTTTCTACGAAACTAACACACAGATGCTCACTGGCTGCATTTATACGCGGAGCCACAGACAAGTCTCAACAGGAATAAGCTTTTTTGCCGGTGGCAATATTATGTAAGTTATTTATATTTATGAAAATAAAACGAAACTAATAAAATACATTTGTCTATTATAATAATCTGCTTCTCATTCTTCTAATTTAAACCACACTAGTCACCGAGTCATGTAGACCCAAACACAGTCAGTGTAACAAATGCATTTAGGAAAAAAACAATTGTAATTTTCTAATATCAATCTAGGTACACCGTTATTAGAGTATTGAAATAAAAGTCATGCAGCGGCAACGAAATATTTAAATAAATTAACGAATTATGCACATTAGAAGAACGCGATTGGGTCATATTCACCCGAACACAATAGGAGGGTTAAAAGTATTGTAATACGAATCCAAATTTTTAAAAACGAATTAAATAACATTTAACATGCTAGTTGATAGAATTATAAATAGAATTTAATATAATGTTATAAATGTATTTGTATGGTTTTAAAAATAAACGTAGAATGTCGCTGCTTAACCATTTGAAGTTGAATTACTTTCATAGCGCTCCAACAGGACGTACCTAGCCCTATCTCTTTTTGTTACGGATATAACTCAATTACAATGTCCGTAACGAAGAATGTCTTTCTGAATTCACCGTCTGCGGTGACAAAAACTGGATAATTACAACTTTATAGCTTAAACGCCATGTGTTAGAACAAACATATACTACGTTGTGCAATGTTAATATAAGTGTTAAGCTCAAATTGAAAATCATACATTTTAAAGACTATATCGTCGTGACGCTTCCTTAAGCAGAACGCCGCAGCTGCATGCCGTTGCATACGAAGGTTGCCTTTTATATTGTTACAAATGACCACTAGATGACACTGTTGAAACATGTAATCACATATTTGTAAAATTTCAACTTTGTTATTGTTAAATCAACGCAGCTTAAAAATGGACAAGGTAGTTTATTGACAGGGAGCGTTTGAAGAAAATAATTTTGTGAAAAATGGAAATTCGTAAAGGCCCAACTCAACAATAATGCAAATGATCGCTTCGTTCAACTTTTGGTAATAAAGCACCATCAGAATTTCGTTGTGGTTGTGCGGCCGTCAGTGATAAATCCCATGAACGTCGACCAAAATCGGTTGTGGTTCCCACATATCGATGCTGTGCGCATCATGATTGTAGAAGATCGGCATGTTACGTACGACAAAATAGTTGAGGCATCCCTTGGCATATCACAAATTGCAGTACATTCGATTTTGCGTCAACAATTAGCATAATTTGACTAAAGCCTAAAAACACGCTCGTGTTAAATGGTGTAAGGCGTCTCTTAAAAAATTCGACCGATAAACTGCAAAATCCGTCTATAACATCGTTACATGTGACCCAACTTTCATATACTCGTGTGAAGCGGAAATTAAGCAACTCTGTTTGGATTATTATATTGTAAACTTTTTATTTATCTATTTAATAAAATTAATAATAATGTTTAATAACACTGTTGGGATGTTTCACAATGAACCGAATCCCACAAAAGTTGTTCGTCCATAAAGCACTTCCACGAAAATAATCTCTTGTTTCTTTTGTTGTACTGAACCTATTGCAAGCATTCCTGTCGAGGACCGAAGAACATTTAACGCTGAATGGTATACAAGGCAAGGACCAACAATGAAAACGTCGCATTCTCCATCACAGCAATTCATGCTCTCATGCCCATATAAATCAGATTTATCGCCTAATGATTTGTTTTGTTGCCGAATGCCAAACAAAAAATGTGTGAGCAGCGATTTTCATCAACTCAGCAAGCTGTCTTGGGAAACCATGTTTTGAAGATATCAACTCTATAGAATTGGTTTCAATGCATGCATATGTGTATAAAACTTAAATGGGAATATTTTGTAAAGCAATAAAACCGTTTGTTCTAGTATTTTTTTTCATTCCTAATCTCTGTAACTGCTTAAGAGGCAGCCTTCGTATGTTCAAGCCATTTTTCCGGTATCGTGTCGGTGCGGTAGTGGTAAATCTGCAAGCGGCTAAACTATATGTGCTGCAAAGAAATATGTTACTGGAGGTAAATAAGAATTAAAACGTAACAATTTTAATTTTTTTTTTGTTTTTTGGTTGAGATTTTCCTTAATCTTTAAGGTGAATATTTTATCAGTCACGTACAATTCCTTTTACAATATTGAAACTGATAAACTTTTGGTTGTTGCATTTTTACTGTTATCTTTAGCGCTAAACTCGGGAAGGGCATCTGTCCTATAATTAGTACTCCTAAGTGTACAAATATCCAATATAGTAGTTTTATTTAATCTTAATAATATCACAGGTTGCTATATGTACATCTATGATAATATTTTATACATCGAAGGCGATCAAGCAATACATATTAAACTAAAACTAAATATTTATATTTTAATAAACAAATGTAAAAATGTTGATATTTTTACGATCTAAATACTATATTCTTATAGATGACAATTATTTATTATGCTTTTGACAAACCGCCCTTGAACGTCATTATATATTTTATGCTGCTGAAGAAAGGTTGTTTTGATAATAAAGTATTGAAAGCTGACACCGTGTTTACGTAAAATTCTTGTAATCAATACTCTGTATATTATTATAAAGACGTATTTGTTACCTCAATTACAAATTTCTTGGGTTGTTATTGACACCCCTAGGGAACGTGTGTTTCTATTTTGAGAATATTGCATTAAATATTCACTTCTTTGTAACAAAATGTGAATTTGTAATGCATAATGGCACCCTATTAATGCTTATGCAGAATACAAATATAAGTACTTATTTTAATCTCCGTGTATTTATTATAGAATCATGGTGGCTTCTGCTGTTTTGGGAGCTGCTGCTGGAACTGGAATGGCTTTAATTCTGGCTATGACTATTATGATTTATCGGTATTACACACTTAAACGTAAGAATAAGGAATGGGGATCTCTTGATAGAGTTGGATTTCCTGAAAACGCAGGAATACATAAGAAATCAAGCAAACCTGTTTATGCAGCTGTAACGCAAAAGGTAAGAATTAAGATTAATTCTCAAAAATTTATTTCGAAGTTTCTAACGAAATAAACTAAAGCTTAATTATTTTAGGTAAGTATTTCTAGATTAAAAATTCGTGGTTTACTGGTGCGAAATATGTTCATAGAATGTTTTGTTTTTTAAGGATTTCTGTTATGCTTTGAATAAACCAAAAAACTAATTTATGTTCTTCAATTAATGAAATATTTCGTTCAAATTACGTATCTGCATATATAATAGTACATTAACATCAGAATACACTCGTTTCTTTGGACTAGATATTTCCTATTTTGCGATTAAAGGATTAAATCATTTAGGGGTTAGAGCTTGCGACAGCCAGTCTCAACTGTCAGATTTAAATAAGGCGTAAGTACTGCTGGAGGAACAAAAAAAATTGAATAATAATTAAATAATCGAGTATTTGTACAACGTTGACATGCTGGCGCTTAGTTTGATGATTATAATGTATAAGTAAAGTTGACTTCTTAGTTTAGCAAAGAATTTGCATAGTTAAGTATTTTTAAAATAGTTCAATAGTTGTGCAATTCTGCATACTGCATTTTAACTTTAAGTAGGTACGTTGCTTGTAAAATTGGAAATTACATTTTTTATAATTACAAAATTATTAGAAGTAATTAAAGTCTTTGGGTTTAAAATCACAAAAAAATCAAAACCATTTAGAAATGTACACATTTAATGTGTTAAGTGATAAACTAATAGTTATTTATGCAACAAGTGTATAAAGTGGTACTTTTTTTCACGAATAAGAAGTTTGCCCACAGGAGCCGTAGGCGAGTTCGGCAATCTTATGAGTGGAAAAAGGACACTTTAAACAAGTGTTGCATACAACATTTTTTCGACGACTGTCAAAAAAAAATTAATTATATTTTGCAATCCTTTATTTGTGGTAAACACTAGAACAGTATTTGAAAATTTAATTTCTCTATTTGAATACTAACAAAAAATGTACGTAACTTATAAAGTGTCTTTAGTAATTGTAATATTAAAAGTACAGTTAGTAGGATTATTAATGTTAAATTTTGATCCACGTAATGTGTTTTCCAATTTGTTTACACACACTGATTCTTGATTGTTATTCGTGGTGGCAATATTTAAACTGTCTTCATTTACATAACTGGTTGAGGTAGACGGTTTGTTAAAAATATCGTTATTAGTAGTTCCATGTCCACTTAAAATTCTTGATGCATCCATTTTAGTATTGAAGGAATTGTTCACATATCCTTCTGCAACGGCAGTGGATTTCTATCCGCTGTGCTGCTTCAGTTTAAGTATATCACCCTCAGAATCCGCAAGAAGCGATGCCGACGTACCTCTGAATGTATGCCCTGTATCTGGTTGTGATAAATTTAGGTGCTTTGCAATAATTGACGGTATCTTCGAGAAAGTATTTATTCCCACTATTTGTTTAGTACATTTTCCGTCTTTGTAAGACAGAAAGAAATGCCTATTATTTGCGTTCTGGGCCTAAGTTTAGCACACTTTCTATAAATAACTAATAAATCCAAATTAGTAATCTCTGTGTTTTCAATAACAGTAAAGCGTCGTTGAATGTGCGTCTTTGAATCCGGAATTGTTAGAATTAAAACCGATCCTTTATCAACAATATTATTAATCAGCATATCTCTCCGAGAAAGCCCCAGCAATTCCTAAAATCAATGCAACCTAAAAATTGACCAACCATCAATAAATACATACTCTATGTAATAAAAAAGCAGAAATTTTACCTTAAACATCAGATTCTTGTTATCCGGTGCTTCCATTAAAAATTTATTTATTTCCTCTCTTGGAAATGTTTGAGATTTTTTTGGTTTGTATCCTACCGCCTTCTGTTTTAAATAGGCTATTAACTACGAATATTTACTTATATCAATGTTATTATTAATACTTAATGTTGCTTTGAACTTTGAATAAGTAGACCATAGTGTTGATGATTTGAAACTTTTCGATTTTTCATCAAAAATGCTAACAATACCCTTTCTGTAGAGCTCAGCACTCCATAACTCCATTCTTATTACGCCATTCCATAAACATGTATTCTTTTATCTAATGTCTTTAGATTTTGCCGGTAATAAGTCTTGAGTCGCTGCATTTGCTTGTTTTACAATTTCTTCCGGTGTACATGCTATATCGGAATCTTCATCAATATCCATACTGGTTCAAATTAACTTTTAAATCAAGCTTTACAATGTCTGTCGAAAGTCAAACACTAATTACTTACAAATTTTGACGTTTCCAAAGTAAACATCGCGTCGCAATTTTTAATTGTTTTCAACGCATTCTTATAATTCGCATTAGCGCTGGAGTGAAATAATGACATGCTACGGCACTTTTTTTAACGATTTTTTACTTTTTTTCATTCTTGCCCTAAAGATACGTTTTATGAACGCAAAAAGGTAAAATATGGTACACTTTTTTTAACAGTCGTCGAAAAATAAAAATAAATAAAAATCTTGCATTTCTATTCTTACATTTTAAAATAAGATTCTTCTTAAATATATATAAAATAAAAGTAACTTCTTTCAGTTACTTGATAATATATAATATAATTACATGTTTTCTCAAAGATATGAATAAAAACTATTGATTAAATTCTGATTAAACAGCACAAGTTAATAAGTTCACAGCAGCTGTTCAATAAGCAACTTATTGAATGTACTATAGAATGCATCCACATAACAAAAAAAAATATAAAATAAACTCATATGTGTAACCTTGAACAAAATGTTGCGTGGGGCATCCACCAGGTGGCAGGTTTACCAAATTAGAAATAAACTTTTCCCATATTGGCACCACATAACACATTTTTTTTGTTACGTGATTGGCATAAGTTCAATTTCACACGTCAGCACGTGTTTTCCTGTGATATTTTCTACGTTTTTACGTGATTTCACTGTTTGTGCGATTATTCTATCATTTTATTCTTCTTTGCTGTATTGTTATTGTTACTGTTATTTTTCTGGTTTTATTGTTATAATTTGTGATGGTTATTTAGGTTAAGAGTGTAAATACAAAGACTAATTTTGATAAATTTATTATGATGATTTCATCATAATAAATTTAAAGCTTAGAGTAATAGTTATTGATATACAAAACGATAAAGTACAATTTTATCGATGAGTGACAAATGTTAATTCAAAAGCGACGAAGCAGCGAATGAATTAATTTTCACGAGTCGATAGTTGTATTTTATCGGCGTGTACAACATTACATTTTTTTCTATTGCAAATTTTTAATGAAAAATTAAGGAAATATTAATTGAATTAGTCGCGTTTTAAAATATACGTCGTCTGTACGTTTTTCACATGAAACAGGTTCTGTTCCAAAATTTGATATTTCTGGAACTGTAAATTGCAATATTGAAGCTATTATTAATGCAAATAAAAATGAAAAATAAGTTGTATATTTAGATAAATAAAAATTATCAAAATTAAAATACTTTGGCTCGGATCGACCTGGCTACAAGGGGCGGTCAAGGTCGAAACATACAGGCCTCGTTGCTGACGAATGAAAGGCGTGTCGGTAAGTGGAATGTTAGAGGTATGCACAGTAAAGAATTTGAAATTTAGAATGTAATTTACGAAAGCACCTTGATATTCTGTGTGAGTGGGAGGCAAAGCGGAAAGGTAAGGAAGCTGTGGAGATGGAGGATAGCAGCCTAGCACTACTGTCAGGAGTTGAGACTGAAGTGCATGGCGTAAAAGTAGTTGAGGTGACCGCAAGTGAAAGAGCGAAAGGATGTACGAATTGGTATCTCCCGGGTAATCTGGGTTAGAATGAAAGTGGAGTTTGGAAGAATTTTTCTTATTGCATGCAATGCACCGGTGAATATTGAAAGAGACGAGGAGCGTGAGCACTTGTGGAATGGAATAGAGAACGTGTTGAACGTATGTAAGCCAAACGAAAGAGTGATGATAGCGGGGGATATCAACGGATGGGTGGGTGTACAGAGAGAACATACCGAACGCGTTCTAAGAAAGATCGGAGACCAAAGAGCCAATCAGAACGGTGAACATCTGTGTGGACAGAAGTCTGTTTGTATCCAATACGTGGTTTAAGCATAAAAATGTGCATATGTATGCATGGCAAAAAGGTGAATCTAAAAGTAAGATAGACTTGATAGTGTATGATGAAGGGCTTAGAAACCTGGTGAAAGACACAAAAGCAATGCGCCGATCGGAGTATGGATCGAACCACTTTTTGGTTATATCTAGAGTGTGTATAGGGCAAAAGTAGGTTTGAAAAAGCAAAACAAACGTAGTGCGGACGTCCAGTGCATAAATGAAAGACACCGACGTTGAAAGTGCATGGATAAACTTGAAAAACTGTGTTGTCAATTGTGCTGTGCGGATATGTGGAAGAGCGACTGTAGGTAGACAGAAAAAATGTGCTTGGTGGAATGAGTCGATAAAAAAGGCAATATGTAAGAAAAAAGATGCGTAGATGGCAATGACTGCTCCAAAAAATGAGACTGAGAAAAAGCGATTATATGAGGTGTACAAATTAAGAAACAAAGAAGCGAAGGAGGCAGTGACAATAAGTAAAGAGGAAGTGGAAGGCTGTGGAAGAAGAGAAAATGCAGAATGATTTTGAGCGAACTAAAAAGCTCTTCTGGAAATGGGTTAAAAATACAGAACGTGGCCCAAAACAGAACGCTGCAGGAGTGATGAAGAATGTAGACGGAATGATGAATGAAACTGAGAAGGATATTGGCATAAATGACGTAGCGAAAACGGTAGGAAGGTTAAAAACTGCAAGGGAGCAGACGTAGATGAAATCACTGGTGAAATGCTAAAGTATGGGGGTGCAAAGCTTGTACGAAGAATATGTGAATTATTCAATGTATGCCTTATGAGTGTAAAAGTTCCGAGGGATTGTAAGGGCGCGATCACTGTACCGCTGTATAAGGGTAAGGGGAACACGAGTGATTGTAAGACCTACAGAGGAATAAGTTTGCCCAGCGTGCGTGGTAAAACATTTGGAAGAATACTGATTGGTAGAGTAAGAGAAACTACACAAACTAAGATTTGAGATGTGCATGGTGGCTTCATGCCAGGGAGAGGATGTGTGAGTGGATATTTTAATATTGAGCAAGGAGTGCGACAAGGCTGTGTTGTCCCCGTGGTTGTTCAATATATACATGGATAAACGTGTTAGACAAGCATGTACCGATACAAATGGTGTAATGGTTGGAGACGTAAATGTACGACTTCTGGTGTATTAAGTGACAGTACGCATGAGCTACAAACTGCTCTGAGGAAGTTTAATACAGTCTGTTAGACCATGGACCTAAAAGTAGACGTGAACAAAACTAAGATTGTGGTGTTCAATTGGGAAGGTGGAAAGGAGAGTAGAGTATTTACTCTACAAGATGAAAATGTGGAACAAGTGGACGAGCTGGTACGTCTGGGTCGAATGTTTAATAAAGATGATAGAATGGGGGGCGAGATTTGACGAAAGGTCAATGCTGGAAGCAAAGTGATTGGAAGTATGTGGATGATAATTAGAAACGAAAGCATGAGGCTAGCTGCGAAACGAGCAATCTATAAAGGCGTGTTTGTCCCATCAGTACTGTATGGAAGCGAGACATAGGTATGTCAAAAAAAGCACCAAAGAAAAATAAATGCCGTGGGTATGAGATTCCTGAGAAGCGCATCTGGTAAAACGAGAAGGGACAAGATAAGGAATGAATGCATAATGACGGGGTGTGGCGAGGAAAAGACGATGCTGGATAGATATAAAAGTAGTGCATTACGTTGGTTTGGAGTAGAGTATTTACTCTGCAAGATGAAATTGTGGAACAAGTGGACGAGCTGGTATATCTGGGTAGAATGTTTACTGCAGATGGTACAATGGTGAGCGAGATTGGACGAAGGGTCAATGCTGGAAGGAAAGTGATTGGAAGTGTGTGGACGATAATGAGAAACGAAAGCATGAGCCTAGCAGCGAAACGACCAATCTATAATGGCGTGTTTGGTCCATCAGTATTGTACGGAAGTGAGACATGGATATGTCAAAAAGAGCACGAAAGAAAATTAGATGCCGTGGGTATGAGATTCCTGAGAAGCGCATGTGGTAAAACGAGAAGGGACAAGATAGAGAATGAATACATAATGACGGAATGTGGCGAGGAAAAGACGATGCTGGATAGATATAAAAGTAGTGCATTACGTTGGTTTGGTCACTTTGAGAGAATGAACAACGCAAGATTAACGAAGAAAATATATGTGGGTGAGGTTAGAGGTAAGCCGTGCCTGGTAGGCCGCGTAAAACTTGGCTAAATGTAGTAGAATGTATGATAAAGGAGAGAAAGATAAGGAGTTTTAAAAATAAAAAGGCATGTCAGAGACAATGTATGAATCTTGCAGAAGCTAGGGAGGTTTGCGGAGATAGGAAAGCATGGAGAAAGATTGTGAATGAAAAATAAATAAGAGGCAGGGATTGTTTTGTCTACCCCGCAAGGGAATGGCATGAAGGTTAAGTTAGGTTAAGTTAAGTTTTATCTGCGCTTGCTGTTAAAGTTCAACTTTATCTACCCTTGCGGTTAAAGTGAAACTTGATCTATTGATTTGGGTTGTTCAAAGCACACTTTAACATATGGTATAGAATAAATATTAATTTTTAAGAAGGTATGTGTATCTTTACAACTGCAGCAAGTGTTTGAATTTATGGCTGTTGTGGAGAAGTTGAAATATGTACATAAGTGCTGTTACAAGGGTAAGAAGACAGAGAGAGCAATAGGCACAGATTTCCCAAGGACCTGGTGTTATAGAAAGTATTATAGTAAGTAAGATAAGTAATATTCAGCAACCTTTAAGACAGCTCACGTGATTATTATCTTAAACAATTTTCTGTATAGTTATTTCATTTTATTGGGGATAGTGGAAAAACTACCTAACAAATTGTATAAAACGCATGTACTTAATGCACAATAAATGCTATTATAATGCTTTATTTATTGATTTAAATAAAATTTAAAATTTATTAATTTTTTATAATGTATACAGTTTCAATAATTGTCTGCATTAAAAAAAAATAATAACTAAAAAGGCACAAGTGTTAAGTATTTAAAAAAATAATTTTGAATTTGGTTAATTTCCCACTAAAAATGTAACAAAATATAGAAAACTGTTTCAAGAGGCAACTGTTTAACGAGACATCTGTTAGTAATATCAACGGATTAAGTCTAATTCTTGGGACAACCACTTCAGCGCTAGTGAACTGTGTTCTATCGAAAACTATTACAGTTTCTTTTATATATTTTTTTATGTGATATAATCTGAATGGAAATTTACATGTTCTTTAGCATTAATATTAAGGGTCGATTACACGGAGCTAGTTTACATGTTACTAGCGCGCTTTTTTAGTATCCGGTTGTCAGATAGTTGGCGAGTGAAAAAACGCGCACGATTACACGTTGCTAGTAGACAAGCTTGATCTCGTCAGTCACACGCGTCTTGTTGTTGCGTAAAATAATTTAAAAGATAGTTTTCTAATAAATTTAAAGTAATAATGTAACATAATAATAAGAAATAGGCGCTACTACTATTATTATTATGAAGTGGAATGTTAATAATGTTAACCAGCTTTTGGAAATTTACGAACATTTTCCGATCTCATGGAATATAAAACTAAAAGAGTATTTGTATATTACAATGAGGGACTGCTTTTGAGAAATTTTCGGAAGAATTGATTGAAGTCTGACGATGCCTAGCGCCAAGAATTTGCCGAAATTGGGAAGTCGAAAAAAAGTGGTACAGGAACAGATGATATCTATTGTCCTAAATTGTTTTGGCTTGGTAAAGCTGATTTTCTACGGAGATTATTTCAACAAGAGTGTCAAAATCAAATCTAGTAAGTACATAATTATTTCACTAATAAAGACAAAACACATAATAATTATATTCATTGCTGTAAAGCTATTTACATTTCAACACCAACTTTTTTCCATTGCCATGGAACAGAACCTTCTGTCGTAAAATACTGGGCATACGAACTTCGTACATTCTCCACTTCTCGTTTGTAATTATTGCGGCCCAAGTTGTAGTCCATTGGTATGATGTCGCCGGATTCCCGGTGTAACTTCACAAGTATGAGGTCTTTACTGTTAATGAATTGTGGGGTAAAGTATGTATTGGAAGTCATTCGTAACTAATTGTGTAAACTACAATCAGCCCAATGATATCTGATAGTAATTCTATTAGCCTTTAAAATACTCGAAATCGCCACACAAGTATGCCAAATGCATTTTCTACTCCTCTCCAAGCTCTGGAGAGTAATTAAAAACTTTTCCGAAATGCATCGTCAGAAATAATAACAGATGTCAGGGAAGTGTAACAAATTATTCTGGAGGACTATTTTTGAAGTTGAATCTCTGAATATTGCACTATCGCTTCCACGACCATTTCCTCCAACATCTATGAATCTGAAACAGTAGGTTGCATCCACCACAGCGAATAAAATTATACTGTCTGTGCCTTTATATTATAAAATGAGGAGCCTCTGTTTGGTGGGAATTTCATTTGAACGTGCTTCCCATCAATTGCACCACAATATCTAGGAAAATTCCAATATGCCATGAATTTTTTTTGCATTTCTTTCCATTCGTCAGTTACTGGGGGTACCTAAAAATACAATAAAAAGACTTTAAATACATATGCTTTAATATCTGCATTATTTATTATTTTCAAGATATACAGAGGAAGAAAGACAAAACAGAAGAAGACAAAATCAGAATCGAGTACAGACATGGAAACATTGGACGAACGATCCAATTCAGCACAAAAAAAAATTCTTCATTCACCGATCATTAAACCTCCTCCTCCCAAAGGTCCCAAGCCACACAAAACCATCAGGGTGTACATAGTGCCCTTGAAGCATTTAATGAAATTGTTTCAAAAGTGAACAAATAAGATGCATTTGATGTTTTTGGGCAGTATGTCGCTGCAGAGCTTCGAGAATTATCTGCTGCAACACAAAATGCAAAATTTTATTACAAATACTGAATTTTCATGTCTGCAACCTTCACCATCTACACCTATGTCTTTATCACGTTCACCTCTCACCTATGATCAATCTGTAATTTGTTGCATCACTCCACAACCATCACCTGATTTTGAGTCTATTAATATGTTTACTACTGATAATTTGTCTACTGCAAATACCTGTGCGGCTCACAGAAGTTGCCCCCATATTTTCTGAAAATTTGAAATTTTCCACACAAAGATTATACTAAAAATAGTATGTTTTGGTGAATTTGTCATGTCAGTAAAGTCCAATATGGCGGCTGGGCGCCATATTGAAATTTTTTTAATGGAAATAGGGGTTGTGCTGTACATCAAATGAAAGCACTTAACGAATACTAACTAATCCACAAGTTTTACTATTTAATATTGCCAAAAATAAAATTGCGGCGGATTGAAGTTTAAACGACCAGTAAAAAACAAACAAAAAGTTACCACAGCTCCTATACTATTAGATTGCGAATGTAATTTTTGTCAAAAATTAAATTTTTAATCCAGTCACCTGGTGTTAAACAAAAGAAAACTAGTAAAAAAATTGTATAGACGTCAGTTTTTTAGAATAGTTGTTTTAGTGACATTTAAAAAAATATTTCTGTTCTTATATTTGCTTTTGGCAAATCAGAAAAGTGAAAATGGTTAATTTTCGGCCTATGCAAGAAAAAGTAGAGGCTATTCTCGTTTATGGTGCCAGTCGAAATTATCATGAAGCAGTCTGAGTATTTAATGAATGGTTTTCTAATCGTCCTATCTGTTGGAAGTATCTGCGAGAATTGGTAAATAAATTTTATAGGACTGGCTCTATAAATAATGAAAAACCTCCTGGCCATGCGCGCATCCGTGAAGACATACAAGTTGACATAACTGCCGAAATGGTTGTAAATCCCACAACATCTACGCGAACTCTTGCGGAAACTTCTGGTGTATCTTCAACGACAGTGAAGAGGGTATTGAGATAAAATAAATTCCATCCTTATAAAATTCAAATGTTGCATCAATTGACCGAAATAATCGTGATAGAAGAGTACAATTTTGCGAAATAATGACTGCCAACTTAGAAAGGCACCCAACTTACCTGCAGAATATTTGTTTTAGTGGCGAGTGAATTTTGTCTTGAATGGAAATGTTCATAGACAGAACGTTCGGTATTGGAGTGATACGAATCCGCATATATTCCGGGAAACTCGCACCCAATACCCCTAAAAAATAAATGTTTGGGCTGCAACACTGGAAAAACACATTGTAGGTCCCTTGTTTATTGACGAAAATCTAACAGGGCAGATCTATATAAATGTGCTGGAAAGTACAATCGACCCAATGATTGTTCAAATAGCAGAAGATAACCCTCATGAATTTGATATGGATGTAGTTTTTCAACAAGATGGTGCTCCTGCCCACTATTGGATACCAGTAAGGGAATATCTAGATCGAGTGTACCACGATCGTTGGATAGGACGCCGAGGTCCAATCGAGTGCTTGATCCCCCGACTTATCACCATTAGACTTTTTCTTATGGGGTTATCTAAAACAATAGGTGTATTCCACAGAAGTCGAATCGATCGCTGAATTACGAGAAAAAGTTACCAACATTTGCCAAAATATTAACTTGAATACGATCCGTAATGTGCGAGCAGAAATTAATGCTAGACTTTACGATTTGAACACCTCATCAATTAAAAAGTAGATCAGTGTCCACAAATGTCTTTTTTCGTTTAATACAGGTTTTGCATCAAACCTTTGTTTTGTGACATTTGTGGTTAGAAATTTCCCTCGAGTGATTGAAACAAACATTAACTTCTCTTAAAAAAATATGAAAATTAATTTCCATACCTACAATTTCTAGTGTTTTATGAGTGTTGCTATTGGCTTATTTTTATATTCGAATTCGCCTTATAATACTACTTAATATTAATAATAATCATTTTAAAATAAAGATTTTCTTTTTTTTTATTTCAAAAAATTCAAGAAAATCATGGACCGAGCGTTTAAACTTTAATCTACCGCCATTTTGCTTTCGGCAATATTAAAAAAGTGAAACTTGGGGATTAGTTAGTATTAGTTAAGGGCTTTCATTTGATATACCGCACAACCCATATTGCTATTAAAAAAAAATCAATATGGCGCCCATCCGCCATATTAGACTTTACTGATATGACAAAATCACCAAAACATACTATTTTTAGTATAATTTTTGAGTGCAAGTTTCAAATTTTTTCTTAAACGGTTCAGAAAATATTGTAGGGGGGGATTTCTCTGAGCCGCACTGTATATATATATATATATATATATATATATATATATATATATATATATATATATATCGGGTGAGCCTTTGAAAACTTACAGTGGCAATATTTTGTAAACAAAAAGAGATGAAAAAAATTAAAAATACCGTTTCTATAGCAGTGAGGGGGAATACAAATGACATATTTTCAAACTACCCCACTTCCCTCTTAAGCCCCACCCATACTGACTTAAAAACCTTAAGTCACAATACTCCATTTGTGATACCTCTCTGGAAAGCTTATTAAACATGCTAATCATTGATCAAAAAAAAAATTAGGCTTAACTGAAAAACTAACCTCAAATTTGTTGCAATGGCTATTATCTTTTAAACAAAGAGAAGTATGAAAAAAAATACCTTTCAACCCCCTTAAGCTTCACCTGCAGTGATTTAAACATCTTAAATGCAATGCCCCATTTGGGGCACCTCTATGGAAAGCTTATTCAAAATGCTACTGGTCTTAACAAAAAAATTGGTAGAATCTAATACTACTTTGAATCCAAGAAAACTTTTATTTAAAGCAAAACAAGTACACTATAGAAAATAATTACAATAATTGTTCTAGACGGGTGAAGCTTAAGGGGGTTGAAAAGCATTTTTTTATTTTTTTCATACCCATTTTTGTTTAAAAGATAATAGTAATTGTAACATTTCCAAAAATTATCCTCAAATTTGAGGTTAGTTTTTCGTACTATTTGTGATCAATGATTAGCATGTTTAATACGCTTTCCAGAGAGGTATCACAAGTGGAGTATTTCAACTTAAGATTTTTAAGTCAGTATAGGTAAGACGGGAGTGGAGGTAGTTTGAAAAAACATAGTCGTCGACCGGTAAACGTCCCTTACTGTTCTTGATACTCAATATACTATAAAGAACTCTCAATTTGCAGTAAGTATTCTAATTAGTGTAAACTGTAGTGCCAACAGTTTTACTGATTATAAATCAGTCTTCAATCTAACATTTTGTTTGTTATTGTTATTGCTGATGCCACAAATCCATTTTACACCCTACTTAGTTTTCAATTTATTAGTTTTATCAAATTTTTCCTTTATAATACAACTTATTTAATATGAAAGAACACATGTATATAAGCACGCTATGACGTACCGACCACACACATACATAACACCTTATAACGTAACAAATTTCCTTAAAACCATGTTACGTATTATGCTAAATAAAAAAAAAACTAACAATTAATGGTGATTTGTGACTCAAACTAAAATAAGACTGTTACACAATGAGCAGAGAACTTCTTACAAAAGATATTATCCTCGAAATAGGCACACATCCCTCCCTTGTAAGATAGACTGAAAATTGTATTGGTGAAATTGCAAATCGGGTGAATCGCAGTTTTCAGGAAACTTGTGTTTCAGGCAAAAACAAAATGTCCGGTTGGCCGGTGGATCAGAAAGTGAGTATTTTCGATGGGTCCTTTACGTCCGCAATTTTCTACCCTAGAAACCACAGTCAACCCTTAATTAATTTTGGATTCAATCGATAGGAAGATTGCTGTGAGGGTGAAAAGATGAATATGGTAAAAATGGATAAAGCTCAAGGAAAGAGCCATTCCCGAACTGTGAAAATCGAAGAAGCAGTATTAAGGAAGCCATCTCAAATTGTATGCGTCCATAAAAATACGCTAGAAGCAAAAAAATCAATAAAGAAATATACGGGAACCTAGTACAATATATAAAATCAACTATTGCATCCTAAATTCGATGTAAGTGTATAAATAAGTACTTCAGACAACATGGGAGAAACCCAGTGGCGGTTATTTGGGGGCAGTTTTTTATCAAATATTTTTAAAACACCTGGATATTTTAAAGATATAAAAATACCTAGACATAGAACTCAAACATATCGATTAATTACGTTCTATGCAAGTTTTTGATACGACGCGACGCGTAATTTATCAGCAAAAAATTCTAAGGTAGAATTTAACTGTTGGTTAAAATTTTTTTAATATCTGAATAACGATTAATTTTATAAGAAAAGGTGAAAACATATTTTTTAAAGAAAATTTAATTTTACATACCTTTTCTTCATAAAGTTTTTTAATGTAAAGCGAAATAAATGTAAAAATTAAATAAATGTGATTGATTTGGATTTTTTCCTAAGTTAACATGTGTTTATGTCTATTAATCTCTATCTGACATAAAGTTTTAAATGTCATTCTGACATAGATTATTGTTTTTGTTTTTACAATGTTACTTGTTTTCGTTATGAACGTATAAAAAAGAGGTAGCCTAAAAAGATTATAATTTAAATTATTTAATTTCTTTTAATTTCCACTATGTTTAAACTTACGTCGCGTGGAAATTATGAATATATTCCCTAAATAGCAATAAATTCCCTCGTAGATGTACCAACATATTTCTATATTTGAAGATGTTCCTTCACATCTCCAGGATTGGTCAATATGCAATGTAATGGACGCGCCTACGCGACGTGGAAAACAGCTAGTTAGATTTCAAATGTTTCATTTAAATAATTTTTTTTCAGCCATTTTAGTTTGTGCTTGTATCTGTTCCATGCGATTTGCAATTAAAATTTGCAAAATTTTGCAAAATTGTGGTGTATGTAGGTATGGTTAAAAGTGGTGAATTCTATTAAAAATATAAAATAAAAGGTATTTATATTATTCTTTATTTAATTTTTTTTGAACTCATGCTTTTGCATTTGTAACATATACACAACATAATCAAAATGCAGAAAAGCCTTAAAATATATTTTATGCGTATATTAAAACATTTCTATAAAATTGGAATTTCAGTAATAGTTCACCCATAGGCTCATAGGTTCTGTTAAAACAAAATGTTCTATATATTTTAATTTTGCATTTATCTTTATTACGGTTTGACAGAATCCAAGGAATTTACAACTTTAATGAACAGAAGTTTCTGTTTGAGAAGCATTGTAATCCCTGGTTTCTGTGAAAAAGTCTTAAAAAGTATCTACCACAGTTCAAAAATAATACTTAAGAAGATAAAAATAAGAAATTAACGCCATCGGCGACGAGTGTAATAATAAGAGCTGATCATTTAACATGTTAACCGTTAACATGTATTTATAATAAAATACTTATCTTTTTTGGGATTTTTAATGGTGTACTTTAAATTATACAATCTAAACGTTTCGATAACACTTACAGTTATCTTCGTCAGTAGTAATGTTTGTTAAAAATTGTTAAAGATGTAGTAAACAATTTTGTCAAATTTGAAAAATTCAAACATAAACATAAGCCTGCTATTAATATAACAGTTTGAGAAACGTATAAGCTAACTATAAAATTGTAGTAAAGAATAACTAGGTCATTAGTTATTTATTTATTTATTTATGTCTCTTAATCTCTATCTGACATGAAGTTTTAAACGACAGTCGGACTGATTATTGTTTTTGTTTTTACAATGTCGCCTGTTTTTATTATGAACGTATAAAAAAGAGGTACCATAGTTATCCTAATAATATTATAATTAATCCATTTCTTTTAATTTTTAATTTTCAGTTAGCATCTAGATGTCTATTAACCTCTGTCTGACAAGAAGCTTTATACTTTTGTTTGACATAGATAATTGTTTATGATTTTACAATGTTTCCCATTTTCGTACCGAACTTATTATAAAAGAGATTGCATAATTATCCTAAAAAAAACGTTATTATAGTTATTTATGTATCAAGGAAGTTATTAACAGACATAACTCACGTGATAGATAAACAATTTTATTTCATACTAATACATTATAAATGAAATATGAAAACGAAATTTTGTTGATTATTAAAATTAAATCAACGTTGTTAAGTAGGCATGGTTATCATGAATATATCAACTGACAAGTTTGCAAATATTTGTCAAAATACATTAGAGGGAGTTATAAATTTATAACTGTCTAGTATAACGCCCAAGGGAGTTATGAACATATTTACAGTTACGATAACTGAGGGTTTATTTGTTTATTCACAATTAGTTTTTAACGTACCGCTTTTCTAACCCTTTAAAGGTTGAAAAGTGCATGATTCTACGAGTTTACTTTGAGCTGTCAGTAATAACAATAAAAGGAGACAGTAATGAGATGAAACGGTCAGTAATGGCCACTTTCGAACCTGTGGGGGAGCTACTATCGATTTAAACTATTAATGTCAATCTGACAACTTGCCAATTTTAATAAAGGGTCAAGAGCATGCAACCATTTTTTTCTCACGGGCGTGTGACTGAACGCAAGCAATAGGTGGAAACAAACAGAACGGTGTCTTTAATAACTGAATTATTGATAACAAGTAACGACAAAACCAATAGAAAAAAAGTAATCATAACATTTATGGCTTCTCATTAAAGTAAAAATTAAGTCCGCCTCGGTATGTAATATACTATTATAATGTATTAGTATGAAATAAAAATTATTTCATTTCTTTTAATTTCTATTTTGTAGGTTGGAACGTCGTGTGGTGTTCTACACCAGATATTTACTGTAGGTATGGGCTAATCTGTTAATTAGTATATGATCAAATCAAATGCAATGAAGTGCTTTATGTGATCAACCATTATCAATTACAAGAGAAATCTAATTTCTGATTTAACAATAACACATTTATAAAGTTTATTATGAACGAATAAGTTCTACATACATAAAGACATAAAAAAAATGTAATGTATCATATTTTACAGATATAATCTCTGATTCCGCTATTTAGATTTAAAGTGGTGTTTATTTCATTTGCTAGAGTTGATGAATTTTTTAAAACCTGTTGCTTTATTTTCGCTGGTATTTTATTTTGAATACTTTTTGTATTTAACAGTACTGCTACTTGAAGACATCTTTCACCTGAAATAAATAAATTATTATTTAAGTTACTAGTTCATTTACATCTGAATATTACTTGTTTTTCCCACTTTAGTAGGATGGTTCTTTACTCATGAAGTAGCCAAAAGTAATTAGCGTTACTTTATTATTTCAACCTCTACTTAAATTTGTACATTTTCTTATGGATACGCCCTTTATTTTAAGAGATAGAGAAAATGGACTTAGGTGTCTGGAGTTCAATTTAATGAGAAAATCAATGGCGCAAACAGAATTCAGCTATCTGTAATCGTTTGGCCGCTAGGAGGCTTCTCTTGAATTTATTCGATTTCTTTAACGCCCCACAACTTTCTTAGTATTAAAGATAAATGAAAGGATTAGAAAAGACGTAGATAGATGCATTTAATCAAATCCCACCTTTGGAATTAATAAATGCTGCAAATGGGATAAAGAAAAGGTGCAGATCCCGTTTAGAACAAATTGGGAGACAATTTGAACATTTAGTAACAATTTGTTTTTTTACATTCAGTTTACTGTTTTAAATCATGCTGCCGTCTTTTGTTAGTCATGGAAACCTAGATTGCAAGCAAAATATTTTATGTATAAAATGCAATATATGGCATGTCATGGCATGTCATGGCGTTTCATGGCATGTCATGGCATGTCATGTCATATGTTACTTCACGTAACGTCACGACAAATCACGTCACATCACGTCATATCACGTCGCTTTGTGTAGCGCCGTATCGTGTGATGGCATGTCACGCCATGGCATATCATGTCATTTTATACTGTTACGTCGTCATGTTATGCTATGATATTATGTTATTTTATGTTATATTACGCTACATTACAGTACGTTACGTTACATTACGTTAAATTACGTTACATTACGTTACATTACGTTACATTACGTTACATTAAGTTACATTACGTTACATTACGTTACATTACGTTACATTACGTTACATTACGTTACATTACGTTACATTACGTTACATTACGTTACATTACGTTACATTACGTTACATTACGTTACATTACGTTACATTACGTTACATTACGTTACATTACGTTACATTACGTTACATTACGTTACATTACGTTACATTACGTTACATTACGTTACATTACGTTTATTACATTACGTTACATTACGTTACATTACACGTTACATTACGTTACATTACGTTACATTACGTTACATTACGTTACATTACGTTACTACATTACGTTACATTACGTTACATTACGTTACATTACGTTACATTACGTTACATTACGTTACATTACGTTACATTACGTTACATTACGTTACATTACGTTACATTACGTTACATTACGTTATACGATTACGTTACATTACGTTACATTACGTTACATTACGTTACAGTTACGTTACATTACGTTACTAGTTACGTTACATTACGTTACATTACGTTACATTACGTTACATTACGTTACAGTTACGTTACATTACGTTACATTACGTTACATTACGTTACATTACGTTACATTACGTTACTACGTTTACGTTACGTTACATTACGTTACATTACGTTACATTACGTTACATTACGTTACATTACGTTACATTACGTTACATTACGTTACCTATTACGTTACATTACGTTAAATTACGTTACATTACGTTACACTTATGTTACATTACGTTACATTACGTTACATTACGTTGTATTCTACGTTACATTACGTTATTACATTTACGTTAACTTATTACGTCAAGTCATTACGTTCATTAACGTATACATTACTAAGAAGTTACAATTAGTTAAGTTACTTTACTCCACTTACGGTTATTCCGTTTACAAAATGTAATCAGTTAAAATTAAAGTATTTAGTTTTAAATTTTAAGTTTCACGTTACATTACGTAATATAAATTCAGTTTACTTACGTTACATTACGTTAGTCATTACGTTTACACTTACGTTTCTATTTTACGTTACATTTACGTTACATTACGTTACATTACGTTACATTACGTTACATTACGTTACATTACGTTACATTACGTTACATTACGTTACATTACGTTACATTACGTTACATTACGTTACATTACGTTACATTACGTTACATTACGTTACATTACGTTTACATTACGTTACATTACGTTACATTACGTTACATTACGTTACATTACGTTACATTACGTTACATTACGTTACATTACGTTACATTACGTTACATTACGTTACATTACGTTACATTACGTTACATTACGTTACATTACGTTACATTACGTTACATTACGTTACATTACGTTACATTACGTTACATTACGTTACATTACGTTACATTACGTTACATTACGTTACATTACGTTACATTACGTTACATTACGTTACATTACGTTACATTACGTTACATTACGTTACATTACGTTACATTACGTTACATTGCGTTACATTGCGTTACATTGCGTTACATTACGTTCCTTTACGTTACGTTACGTTACATTACGTTAAATTACGTTACCTTACGTTACATTACGTTAAATTACGTTACATTACGTTACACTATGTTACATTACGTTACATTATTATTTTGCTACTGTATTCTACGAGAACTGTATTATATGTGATTTATGTATACATTTTAAATCATTACAAACATGTAACTTCCAAGTAGCGATGACATTCGTGAAACAATTACTTTGTAAACCTCAGAGAAGTTAAAAACTGGTATAGTTAAGTATCACGTTTAATAAACTCGCCACTACTTGAGGCTGCTATTCCTGTGTTACACAAAATGTATTAATCAGATTATAAATTGTATAAAGTGATTTATGTTTTCATAATTTTTAGAGTTTCGTAGATGATATTCTCAAACTAGATCAAATAATGTTAGGAAATATTCCTCAATTCTCACCTTTGTAATATGGTATCACCACAGAAGATACATATCCTCTTTTGTATCACCACGTTTGTCATAGTTTTTATTGCTTTTTATTTAATTACAGCTGTTTCGATGTAGGTATTGCATTCATTACATCATTTTCAAAAGCTATAACGTTGATTTCTTTATCCGTATCACCATACATCGGTTGTATTCTTTATGCTGATGATGCAAGTTTAATTGCAGTTAACCAGGATATTAATCTTGCCCTAAAAAATGTACAAACGGGGGTCAACCAAGTTGCTAATTGGTGTGTGAATAACAAATTAAAATTAAATGAAGCCAAGACAACATTTTTGCCCATATCTCTAAAAAAATCTGTCTTTTTGTTAAAAAGGTTGCAAGATAATACGTCACCTGAGGTTATGCGAACGGCTTACTTTGTCCTAATCCATAGTATTCTTTCGTATGCAATTTTGGCATGAGGTCATAGTTCATCTTGGGAAGTCATATTTCGACTTCAACGCAAAGCTGTTCGAATTATTGCCAATTTTCAGTTCAGAGATGCTGCCGGAAATCATTTAGTGATTTAAAAATACTAACGTTTCCTTGTCTTTTCATCCTAGAAGCTCTGTGCTGTGCTAAGAAGCACATTTCCCGGGCAATAAAACAATGTGAACTACACAGCCATGATACCAGACAAAAAGATAATATAAGACTAACGTACTGCAGGCTAACAAACACTCAAAATGGCATTATCCACCAGTCACAATCTTTATACAATTATCTTCCTGGTCACATAAAATATCTAACATTATTAAAATTTAAAGCCAGGATAAAAGAATTTCTAATGTTAAATCCATTTTATTCATTTGATGAGTTTATCGCTAACGTTAAGCATCTAGATTAACTAGTTAATTATTTGTTTTTGTATTCGACTTGTTGGTTAACCACCAAATCATGCTTTTACTGTTTATGCTTATATTATATTTTTTATTCTATAGATAATTTTTGACGTTCGCACAATAAACATTATTATTATTATAATTGTCAATTTTAAAGTTTGTAAATGCTGTAATTAAGTCAATAGATCGAAATAGCTGTGGTTAATAGACAAAACTTGGAACAGATTAAATTTAAATTTTACCACCAAATTACAAATTAAAACACTAGCGCCAAGTGTCTGATCAACGAAGTATTAAATAATTTTTCACCTTGAGCATAGGAGTTTCATTTCTATTAAAAGGAATAATTCCATGTTTGATCTCATTCGATTTTTTGTGAACAGACCTTTAGTTTAGAGCCGCACTACTGCCGTGATTATAGACACTCCCTTTTTTATTTATACCCTAATTGTTCAATTACAACTAAAACTGTATTATTACTTCTCTATTTCTGGGGCCATAACCGATGTTAGGTTTAATGTGTTATAATGGAGAAGAAGTGATTATTTAATAAAAGGCATAAATATACAAAACTTATAACATTACGAAACAACTTATTACATACCAACTTAACTTGCATCTTACATTACTATCAATAATACCACTACAAACTAAACATTTGTACTAGTTCCTATAACAATACAGGTTTGCCAATGGGTACTCTAACAGGTTTGCACTTTCCTGTACGGGCTGTGTTCTAGTGAGTGTCATGGCTGTAACAATAGGTAACATCCCAGTATAAATTTGCACCTATTGAAATGTATTTATAAATATGAGCTTAAACCGTAGACGTTTATATTTTAATTATGGTTATTATAAATAGACAGGTGCTTAATTAACTTAGATAACACATGATGTAATGTACAAAATCTAGGTAAATAAGTAAATTTAATCTGAATAAAAATAACTTACTGCATGCAAAAGTTAAGGTTATAATATTAGTACGCAATCAATTTAATTTAATTGGTACCAGTATACTTGCCGGTCAAAGTTATTCAAGCTCAAAGAATCGTTAGAATTAATTCAACACCTACACTACGAATACTCGGATAGGGGTCGTACCAACAACGTAGTAAAAAAATTGTCGATTTCATAACCTTCTATACAATTTGTACATATAACACATATGTAAGAAGCAAAATTATTTACACGCCAATTACGTTTGCGTAAGATCCTTGTAAACCATAAGATCGGTTTAACCGAGATTATGACGTTCAATAGTAGTCTTTAAAATCATATTACTACAGCATATAGCATATTCGTTGATTTGAGTCGAGTATTTGTTAACATTTTCCTTTTTATTGAGGGAAATAACTGCAATTACTATAAAAACGTTTACAGCGTGCAAGATTTTCGGGTATCTTCTGTTCATAAATCTGATAGCTTTAGATAAGTTTACGGTCACCCGCCACCCTAAATATTTAATACTTCCCCAACAAATTCTCAACGTTTACAATTCTCGGCAATAAGCTTATATTAAATTATACGGGTCGGTTGCAAAGTGGTTCGAAAAGTTTATATATAGACACTTCTCAAAGTATAAAACAAGCAGTGAAAAAAGGGTTAAACTAATTTGCATTTTAAACCAAAAATAAAATAAAAGTATACTTTTCTAAACAAAATAATTTAAAAGGAAGGAAAATAGAATTAAAAAAATATTAAATTAGAAATGCTTTATGTTTTAATTACAAACATTGCTGTGTTAAAAAAGCCGCCTTATGACACCATAATTTATTCTTTAATCTTCGTTTAGTTTTAACTGACATAAAATGAAATGTTATGTATGGAAAGATTAAATTTACGTTATAAACTTCTCTTTGTGAGCTTTTTAATAGTGACTTTATTACAGATGTATCTATATTTCTTTTTGTTAACCTTATACCTACCAGGTGGTGACTGTAATGGTTAAGAATTAGATATACGACGCACAATTCAAATAGGATTCATTACATAGCCGTTTTTCTAAAACGCAGAAAAACCAAAGCACTCTTTCTTTTCGGAAAGCCATAGCAATATCATGTTCGACGCCTTAAAGATTGTAACATTCATTATTTAGGATGTTGCATTATTTAAGCAGATAGCTATTACAATCATTTGGTTATTACTGCTTCTATTATTTTCTCATTTAAGGTTGTCTTAACATGCTATTTTCCTAAATTCAATAAACCATTTAATATTTAAAATGATTGTTTGTCACTCATACCTTTCACGACTGAGAACCGCTGGATTACGGTCGGTGACAATTACAAGTTTCTAGTTATTAAGTTAAAAAGAACGGTTTTCTTTTTCTTTTCTTCAACAAGTGGGTGCAGGCCACGTTTTAATTCCTAGAGGAATCCAATAATTTTCTGGACGAGATTAATCCATCGACTGGGGTCCTCATTATGCGAAATGATTAATTAGTATTATTTATTTCTAGGCATTGTGTAGATTTGAAGGTTAAAATGTCAGGTATGCCGATTCCTTTTTTTTTCTGTTATGAAACTTACTTTTAGCCATCAACACTAGGGATATTGATTTTATCCGGATATTCAGATATCCGGATATTAACTGGACGAATATTCGGTTTCGGAACATCCAGATATCCTGATAGTTCGAACATCCGGATAGTTCGAATATCCGGATAGTACGAATATCCGGATAGTTCGGATATCCGAACAGTTCGAATATCAAGATGGTTCGGATATCCGAATATCCGGATAACCAGATAGTTCGCGTACCCGGATAGTTCGAATGTCAGGATAGTTGGGATGTGCGAATAGTTAACCAGTTCAAATAACGAAATGTTGATTTTAGAAATGATACCGAATAGTCCGATATAAATTTACAAAATTTGAATTAACAAAGTTTAATACCGGGGACACATGGCACTTGTAATACAAGTTTCATTTTTTTTTTTACGTCTTTGGAATTTGGATACGCCAATTTGACATTCCCAACATTTCATTTAAATAAAGACGACGGTTTTACTTTAAAACAAGAAACAATTTTATTTATTAAAAATTAACTAGGTTTTAATGAAGAAGATAGTAGCCTTACTGAGTTCCAATTACAGTGAAATAAACTATTTATTTCCGGAAAATCGTAAAAAAAATGACGAATTTGACACATACACAAAAGAATCCACGATTGAAAAAAATGCCGACCCATATACATGGTGGAAATTAAATCAGATAAGATTTTCAAAAGTAACAAATTTAGCTAAAAAATATCATGCGCATCGGAGCGAATATTTTCAAATGCCGGCAATATTGTATCAGCAACACGACGTAATTTATTGCCGGAAAACGTGAATAAATTAATTTTTTGCACCATAATGTGCTAGTACTTAACAAGTTTAAATAAATAAGTTGTATTTTGATAGAATATTGTTTTTTTTTTGCATTTATCCTCGTGGCCTCTTATGTGTATTATTGCTATAGTGTTGCTAATCCTGAAAGGTTTAAATATTGGTCTCTGATTGGGAGACGGTAATGTATTATAAACCGCCAGTGATTAACTGAATATTATTGATTTTATCGTTGTACACTGTACAATACATTTAAATGCATTATGGGGGTGGTCTGTGCATTGCCACTGCCATTTTATTTTAATTAATTTTTTATTTTACTAACAAGATTATACTAAATTCAAAAACTGTTTAGCCTTGGGGGTCCTCCGATATATATTTATATTAGACATTTAATTGAAATTCATTTTATTACATTACATGGAATACAACAAATTATTCATTTCTTTATGATACGTTCTCACTGTAATTGAATATTTGTTGCGATAGAATCTGAAGGAACAGGGTTAGGATTCTGAGGGGGAAATTCCTATTCCAGCATTCACCTAAATAACCGCACATAATATGAGAATATGCAATGATTACGCCGCTATATGTGTTTGAGGAAAACTCCCTGAAAATATCTCATATAAGGTAGACAGTAACAGGAGTCGAACCCATTACGTCTCAAATACCAAGCAGATCGTATTACCAGCTCGGTACTTTGGTAACTAGATCTCGACCCACAAATACAAATACAATATCAATAGTCATGGATCACTTCAGACGTTCCCAACGCGAAGAAAGGAAAACATGGTTTTTTCATCATTGTAGTCGTTCCGTACGTTTATAAAATCGACTACTTCTTATTACTCATAAGGGTGTTGAAACTTTTAGTACTATTTTTCTTACATGTGCTTTTTAAGTAATTCCATTTGTGATAGCACATGTTTTATCTTAACATTCTAATGAAAATAGACCTGCACTGATCGAAATAATGATCTGTTTTGAGTCGAACCAAACGAATTCTGGCAACAGTTCTTTTACTACAACCAACAGCCAATCGAGGCGTTTTGTGTTATTATCACCTATTATCACACCTTCTCTTAAAGTAATGTCTCAATCACTTTTAGCGTTACCTAATTTCAATTGCCCTAGATACCACATTCTGAATCTCTGACATCTCTTCTTAATCTCTGCTAGTGACTATACGTCAAGTCAGGTTAATCTAATCAATCGCGGTCTGGAACTCTTTACTATACTTGCTCTGTTAAAACCATTGATGGGAAAAGCGCTATGAGATGAGGAGCATTTTCTGACATAGACGAGAATGTATCACTTCTTCACAATCACATATGATCGTATGTACTTCTTTATAGTTTAACGAGGCTTTTTCAAAAACGCTTCGGAAAAGTTACTTAAGAATTTTAATGATTCTGTTTCACCATCTATCCCATCAACTGATTGTTAGGGGGTTAAATTCCCAGACGATTTTGTTACCAAACTGCTAAATTATTTTTCAATTTATATTGTTAAATAAAGTATTGAGGTCCTAGGCGAGTAATAGAATAACTACAAAACTTGTATAGAAGCCATTGGGAAGATCTATAGATTGATATATTGCGCGATACACCGCAAATTCAGTAATCTACCAATACAAACATAGTAGATTTTCTTACTCTATGTGCAGCTAACGGTGAAGTACTAGGAATGAAGTGAGATGACTTTTGCCTTTGTCAAGGAATACACATTTGAATAAAAATTTTCCCCCTAATATCCAAAACCTCCCTCACAAAATATTGGAAATAGTTTCAATAAGTGGATGTTGTCATACCGTACTCATCGTACCTGTAGAATATTAAAGATTTTCATGAAATAAACCTGATTCATGAACAATGATTTGCAGAGAAGTTAAATTTTTGCCGTGATTCGTTTCACGAAATGTTTCGGTTTGATCCAAGTTTAAAAGTACTTTTCAGCTTGTTGAACATATTTAACATTTTCTGCGCGGGTGCGCGTGTGTGCGGGTGTGCGTGTGTGCGTGTGTGCGTGTGTGCGTGTGCGCGTGTGTGCGTGTGTGTGCGTGTTCGTGTGCGTGTGCGTGTGCGTGTGTGTGCGTGCGCGTGTGCATGTCCGAGAGCGCGCGCGTGTGCGTGTGCGTGTGCGTGTGCGTGTGTGTGCGTGCGCGTGTACGTGTGTTTTGTGTGTGTGTGTGTGTGTGTGTGTGTGTGTGTGTGTGTGTGTGTGTGTGTGTGTGTGTGTGTGTGTGTGTGTGTGTGTGTGTGTGGTGTGTGTGGGTGTGTGTGTGTGTGGTGTGTGTGGTGGTGTGTGTGTGTGTGTGTGTGTGTGTGTGTGTGTGTGTGTGTGTGGGCGGATGCGTGCGTGCGTGCGTGCGTGTGTGTGTTTGTGTTGTAAAAAGCTAACGTGCAGGAATATTCGAGAAAGGATTCTAATAAAAATTCCTTACTCGGTAGTAGGTTCTTGCTGATGGCGTTAGGTCGTAGATTTTCTATTGCGTAGGTAGTGGGACAGGAGGGTACTATGACGTAGAAAATTATTTTTCCTATCGACAGCGGAGGGAATAACGTTCATTATTTGATTATTCTGCAATTGGATTAATTATCGAATAATAATTAATTTAAAAAAATGTGGAAATAGTTTCGCCTCTTTATAATCTTATTCAGATCATGTAAATTATTAAACCACTTCAAATTATGTGCGTATCTTGTTTAAATACTTCTTCATCCTACAACTTTTGTAAAATAAGATGAATAGGTATGGGCTTATGAAACGAATGAGATCAAAAATACCATGCGCTATAGACAAAACATTTCTCGTACTGTTTTTGTTTAAATTTGGAGTTGTAATGCAAATTTGACTTATGGGAAAATTTCTCGCTACTTTACTGCATCCTAAATCTAACAAGAAAGTAATTTCTTTTCCGCCCTCAGGTACAACAAAGTTCCTATTATCTTAAGTCAAAGAACCTTTTTCCATAATTTTAATAACATTTGTCATGACAATGTCAAAATCTTCCTTACTGAATACACTGATCGCTGAATTGCCGACGTATAAACTTTCCAGCAACTTTTTAATTATTGATTTTTTTACAGCTGCTTAACAACTGACGTAAAGTGAATCCAACAGTTATATTGAAAACAAATGAACTACAACAAAGTCCAGGAATTACTCTTCTGGCGCAAAACTTTTAAAGATCTATTTCCATTTTTTCATAAAAGGTGGAGAACGTTTCTATCGTTTAACGAAATACTTATTTGTAAACTAGTTTTCTGAACGTTTAATTTATTCTTTGCTGGTGGAGTGTAGTTGTGAACCACATATCCAGTAGCTTCAATGGGACCACGTTCTAAGTACATAGCGTATCTCTTAGAAATTTTATTTGCAATTAAAGAACGTAATAAGCATTTAATTATCTGGTACTTTTCATGTACAAAATGTTTTGGCATATTTACTATTTAATTGGGATGTGGGGGACAATCCAGCTTAATGTTAAGTGAACCCCACCCAAATTAAATCCATTTTTGTACCAAACCGCTGAATCAGCACCTTACCATGAATTGGAGTACAAGAAAATAAGCAATGGGGGTAACTAATGAGCATACCTCAATTACAACATTGAACGGTTTGAAATGATTATAACATTCTTGTGGAAAAGGTGAAATGCAAAATTTAGAGATCCATAGGATTGTTAAGGAGTTGACCAAATGATTGAGGTAAGTTTGAAAAATGCTCAATACCTTCTTTACCCCATAATAGGTTTCATTACTATTGGATTATGCTACTAGTTTCCTCTAGTAACCTTCAAACTTATATTACCTGAAGATGATCCATTTAGTTGAAACTTGTCAACTGTCCCTAAATAAAAACAAAACATCAGTTACGCTTCTTTGCTGAAGTTCCATCTTTTAAAACGTTTGTATAAAAACTAAATTTTTTAGTTTTTTGTTTTATTTTTTCTGGGCTTCTTATTAGAGATATTGAAAAACAAAAAGTTTTTATTGTTACTTTTTCTACTCAATTAGACGATGTAAACTAAAATTCTTTACGGCGTTTCGTTTCTGAGCAACCATCAACAACTTTGTTTTTTTAATACGTCAAAAAAGTTGACAGCATTTTTATGCCATTTTCCATTACAAATTCATCCATATAACGCATGCATATGTTTCTTGTAAATTTTTCCAAAAAACACATTTTATTTTTATTTCATAGTTTTTTCGCCAAGCAGCCATTGGAAATAACGTTTTTATGACAAAAGTATCTATAAAAATTACCCAAAACGTTAAATTAAATAAAATTTACAATAAATGTTCAAATAGGTTACCGCCACTTTCTAAATATAATTAAACCCTTCTTACTGTTGAATCCAAAACACATGATAGCATATCTGCAGTAATTGTGTTAAATCCAGCCATTGCGCGTCTTAATAATTATTCTTCATTTTCGAAAGTTTGAGAATACACCAGAGAAAAAGTCTAGAGGTGTTAAGTCAGGGGATCTTGCTGACCAAGATACGGTAATCACGAACAATTGCTGCATTACGGGTTAGAAGACCATCTTGTTGAAACCGGAAATTCTGAATAATTGCCAGCGGTAAATTATCAAACTCCTCAACCAGATTATTTTCTAGTAAATACAACAGCGTTGCTATGTGAATGATTGACTGTAAGTAAATGGTGCTATTAGGCTCCTACAAAAAATTTCTATCCACACGTTAAAACCGAAACGACATTGGTATCCAGAAGGTCTTTTTAAATGTAAATTTTTTTCTCCCAATATTACGTATTGCGCCTATTGAAAATATCGTTATTGGTTACCATACTCTCATCTGACTAGATTATTTTCACGTGGTCTTGTACATTCTAGTATACCACTCACAAAAATTTCTACGTCTTGCATCTTCACCTGGCCTAAGTCGCTGGATTTTTGTAAGAGTTCCATTTCTGTTTTTTCAAAATAGAGTGGGCAATCGATTTTGGTACACTAATATTACGTTCAATATCTCTCACGAAGGTTTCACGATTTTCCATAATTGCTTGCAAAACACTGTGTTCATTTTCAATATTAAAAGGTTTTTAGGACTTATTGTAAGTTTCTCGAAAAAATCTTCCTCATTAAAATTGGTTACCAGTCTTCTAAAAATATATTTTATAGGTTGTTTTCTCTCTAGAATACATGGTTTCAGCGGTAATACAGTTTAGCCGACACAAAACGTAGCATTGCAACATATCAAATTTGTCTTCATTTGAGTAGCTGCAAACGTCCATAGTTAATAAAAAGAATAAAATACTCACCAGGAAACAAGATAAATACTGAACAAAAAATTGCTAAAAATGTTCACTCTTAACAATGGGAAATGATTAATGCCACTAAATGTCAAAACTGTATTGCATGCAAGTTACTTGATCATGCGGCAATTGTTTTGAATTCAACTGTAAAATTATTAATTTTATAAATACATAAATAAAAAGTTTACCTCGAGTAGTATGTGAACCTATAATAATGTAACATAAGGTTAGTAATGTTTGAAAGATTATGATAACCTGTTTGATCAATTATTACAAATTTTACATTATTTTATTTTGGGAGATTATTTATTATAAAAATACTGACTTCAATGGCTACTTGAATAATATGGATACTAATAAAATGGCTTTTTTTTTAAAACTTGCAGATAACATATTCATGTGCTATATGGGTGAATTTATGATAAAAAATGCTATAAGATAATGCTATCACAATTTTTGTCACCCATTTAAAAAACAAAGTTGAATTTGGTTGCTCAGAAACGAAACGTCGCACAAAATTGTAGTTAACGTCGTCTAATATACCATAGAATGGGGCAATGGAAAATTGCGTTTCCAATTTTTATTATCTCCCATAATAAGCCCAGGCAGAGAGATTAAAATTTCAATATATATATATATATATATATATATATATATATATATTGCAGCACTGATTGTTTACGAATTGAAAACGAAATAAACACTCCTACGCCATCGTCCTCTTAGATGTATCACTCTGATGCCTAATGTATGTCACTCTTCCTTATTTACATCTAGGCATCTATCCTGCAAAATGTCGTGTTTGAAAGCCGGAAACGGAACCAACGCAAAACTGAAACCAACCTATCAGCCATTTTAAAATTTTTACGAAAATCTTAATAATTATTCGAAACATCCAAGTTTCACATCCATACTCACTCCACATAACATCCAGATCAAGATTGAACTTTTTATGACAGTCCCACACACGCGAACTTTCCTGCCACAGAATTCAGTAAATGTCAACACCATTTGTCCTTGAGCATACATAAAATTTTCCATTGTGCAATATTATGGCATTTAAACAAGCAAAAAGATACGACACATTCCTCCTCTACACTTTAATGTAATATCAAAATTCACACGCTACACATTTACAGCAATTTAAAACTCTGAATTCCTTAATATATAGTAGCCAAATACAGTAATATTCTTTATCGTCTCAACAAGGTTGTTACAAGAACATTCAAATTCAAATGTATCACATACATATTTATATCATACATATTTATACCACATTTAATTATGCTTTTATATGATACTCAACGCTTTACTAAAAACCACTAGCGTAACATTTACACTAACTTACATTATGTACCGGGTGAGCAAATAAGAACGACCGTCGGCCATATCTTAAGATCTGATTATAGTACAGTTTCGGAAAAAAATTATAACAAAAGCGGCCTAGAGAAACTCCTATAAATTATTTATAGAATTGTAGGTCCACCGCTAGAGGGCGTAATTGAATACCAAAGTTTTAAAATCAGGTTCTACGGAAAATTCTGCGTACTTTTTATTAAACAAGTCTTAGTCTATCGTTTCAAATAAAAGGTGGGGGAGAGTGGGAACCTACTTATGAAAAAACGCCTCTAAGTCCGGTTCTGCTGAACCGATCTTCGCAAACTTACTCTTGTAATGGTTATATACTCAACGCAACTACAAATAAGTAACGTGCAGATTAAAGGGCGGTATTTATTTTCTTTGGGAAATATTAAATAGAAGCAGGCAGCTTAAACAATGGATTATGAATGTAGACCAACAAAATGGCGAAAACCGCATGTCAATAGCTGTTCTCTATCCCGAGATATCTTAAGAAACGTGTAAACGGTGAATATTTTTTGTCAAACTTCAATTAGGTTGGTTAACTTTAACGGAAATCAACAATTTTAGTCTTGTTAGAAAGGCGTTACATTGGTCTATCTGCAATAGTTAAAAATGTTGTCATATTAATGTTATAGTCCCCGCTAGAGCGCGTTATCTGCAAGGTAATCTTTGTTAACTTTTCGTTTGGCGTACCTACATTTAAAAATAATTAAAAATAATTTTATTGTAAACGTAAAAAAAATTGCCTCTTATTATTCTCAGATGACTACCACACCAAAAGTAAACAAAAAAGAGTAGGTATAGGTAAATTTCGCTAGTCGATAATTTTTATCGAACAATATATATTAGCAAACAAATCTGAAAAAAATTTAACCAATCTAACAATCAACAATTTAAAAAATACAACAACTCTAAGAATGTGATTAGTGCCGCCCCAGATGTTCAAACTGTCGTCTATCATTTTCAATACAACTTTCTAGTCTTTGGCGGGTGGATAAGGCGGAAGTTTCAATTTCTGCCGCTGAAATGCTTTGTATCGGATTTCGTATCCTTGCGATCATGTCAGCCCTTGTTGTGGGTCTGTTGGCAAAAACAAGTTCCTTTAATCGCCCCTGCAAATAGAAATCTAAACACGTCAGGTCTGGGGATCTGGCTGGCCAGTGAAATAAACTTCCACGTCCTATCCATCTATCAGGATATATTTGATTTAAAAAGTTCCGAACATCCCTAGAGTAATGTGCCACCATGTTGGAAAAACATATCACAACGTATTGCCGATCGTACGTCTTCTAAAAGAAGTGGCAATTCGTTTGTTATTAAGACTTTCATTAAAAAAATATGGTCCAATTATTTATCTACCTAGAATGACGAACCACGTGCTTACAGACCAATGACCCCACATCCAGCAGGGATTTGTTTCTGACCAATAGCGCATGTTATGGCGATTTACACTACCATCACTCCGAAATGTTGCTTCATAATAGGTGAAAGTATTTCAGGATTTTCTCCTATTATATTTAATAGCCAGTTACAATAATCCAGTCTGCTATTGAAATCTCTAGCATATGGGTGTAATATAAATAAAAATATCTCGTTATTAACAAGCGAAAAAAGTCTTCAAGTGCTGTAACTCGTGTGGTGCTTTTACGAAAGTTTTTCGCCTGGCCTCTCATTATTTTATATTTTTATTATTTGATACCAATAATACAATTTTGGTAATAATAGTTATTTATGGTATAAATAAACGTGACCTTTTATTTTGTGAGTGATTTTTTAAGTAATTACTGAACTGAACTTATTTGATGTTTTATTAATATAGCTGAAGAAAAAAATGGCAGACCACATTAAACACTCAATAAACTAAACATTTTATCACTAATTAATTATGGCATAATGATATTTACTTGGATATAATTGAAAAATTAACAATATGGAAATTATAGGTAGGTACTGGCTTTTAAGGATTGCGCACGCGAAAAGTTTTAATAAAAGTTAATAAAATTTGTAGATAGAAATTTATAAAAAAAGTAGTCTCGTGTGTTCTCTTAGGATATTTCGAACGGTGGTTTGATTTATTCCCAAGTCTGGTGTGCTTGCATGAGGGTTAAAATTTACATATGCCAAAACATTCTACCTCTACCACGTCTTCGATACACGGGAAGATGAACACTTCCTGTAGTACGCAAACGTTGAGCGATTCAAAGATGCACTCTCTTGCTGTGATGTCTTCTGTTTGGGTACTGCAGCGCATAAACTCTGGAAGCAACGGTTGCATTTCTCATACATTCGAAATAAATAGCCAACATGTCAAAAGCTTCTTCATTTGTAAGAATCATATTTTTCTAACTATGATATCGAAAGTGATTACCTGGATAAATTAACAACTGCAACAAGACTAATAATTTTTGTGTAACTGTAAGAGTGTTAAAATGTATCTAATATGGTTATTCTTGAGCAATTTTCATAACATGTGATACATATCTCATATTTTCAAAATTTGTTTGCTAATATATATTGTTTGATAAAAGTTGATAAAAGAAATTACTGATACTTCAATTTTTATGTAGCGAAGATGAACCAGCCTAATTGAAGTTTGATAAAAAATGTTCACGGTTTACACGTTTCTTAAGACATCTCGGGATAGAAAAAAGATATTGACATGCTGTTTTCGCCATTTTGTTGCTAATTTGGTCCACTTTCATAATCCATTGTTAAAACTGCATGGTTCCATTTAATATTTCCGAAGAGAATTAGATTTCTAAAAAAAAATAAATACTGCCCTCTAATCTACACGTTACGTATTAAGTTGCGTTGAGAATAAATCACTTACATTGGTGGAAAAGAACTCTTTTCAACAAGAGTAAGTTTGCGAAGATCGATTAAGCAGAACCGGACTTACAGGCGTTTTTTTTATAACTAGGTTCCCACTCTCCCCCACCTCTTATATGAAAAGATAGACTATATAATTTGGTTAATAAAAAGTACGCAAAAGTTTCCGTAGAACCTGATTATCGTACTTATAATGCCCTTTAATTAAGCAAAATTTGTCTTTTTAAAATTTTGGTATTCAATTAGGCCCTCTAACGATGGACCTACAATTCTATAAACAATTTGCAGGTATTTCTGGAGACCGCTTTTGTTCTAAAATTTTTTTCCCAAAGCTGTACTATAATCCAATCTGAAAATAGGGCCGGCGGCCATTCTTATTTGCTCACCTTGTACACACAAAAAAAATTTGTCGTGCAATCTCACGTTCATGCTTACAAGATTCTGACTATATCTTTAATAACACAAACATGTTGTGATTCAAGGTCAAAGAAAGCACGAATAATTAACCATTTCTGAACGTATTTTACTGTAACTGTTCACTTAACTGATAGGTTATTGCTTCTTTAATTAGTTTGATTATCGGGTTTTATTCAACTTGCTTTGTCAGTAGGAATATTAGGGTAAATTCAGTTAGATGTCGACCCTGACAAAATATGCACCGATAGACCGTTTCAAACATTAAATTGATTGTAGTTTTAAATGACAGGCGGCTTTGCCTGTCAATATCTTTTTCTCGGCGGCTATCAAACAAATTAAAAATTATTATTAATTTATTAAATACATAAATAAAAAGTTTACATCGAGTAGGATTTGAACCTACGACCTGTACTTTGCTAGAGTACCGCGCTAACCAACTGCGCCATCAAGGTTCAAGCCCCATACATAAAGACAAAATTTACATCGACTGGGGCTTGAACCTTGATGGCGCAGTTGGTTACGCTACTGGCAAATACAGGTCGTAGGTTCAAATCTACTGAGGTAAACTTTATTTATGTATTTAATAAAATTAATAATAATTTTTAATTGCATATTTACCTTTGAACTTATTCGTTCATAACAAAAACTTATAATAATATCAAACAAATGTTTATATTGCATATCTTTTTAACCGTTTATTTACAACGTGATCAATCTCAGGTGTACTGTAGTGGTATGACAAAAATGCCTAGTTGTTAATATTGTTGTGTTTTGCAGTTGGCTGGTTTGGATTTTTAGTGCGGCTTTAGTCGTTTTAGTTTATGTCAGTTTATGTCATATTATACCTTCGTTTTTCACTTTTGTATTTTCTTGAGTTATTTACAAACTGTCTATATCAAGACAAATTATATATTCTGAATTTCAAATTGTGATATCGAATTTAATCGTCATGCCGTTTTCAATCGAACACGACACATTCATTGTTGTGACTCATTTTCGTAGCGGCTTCCAAGATGGTAATGGGCAATGGCATTATTCATTGCAATCATGCATCGATCAATTTACTGTTGAGTACCCAAATGAAAATATTAGTTACGAAACATTTAGTCAACATCGTAATCGATTGATAGCTCGATTCATGGAAACTGGTAGTATTTTAAAACGCAAACGTGAAGCTTCGGCTTCTATCTTAACAGAGGACACCTTAGCAGATATCCAAGCAAGGATGAATGCAAGCCCCAATAAATCTTTGCGAAAACTATCTGCACAAACACGTTGAAAAATTTTACCATACAAACATAATTTTACATAAATAATTTTTAGATGTATCCTATGGAAGTGTCCACACTGCTGTAAAGAAGAATTTACATTTGTACCCGTACAAGGTGTCGGTATTACAACAGTTGCGAGATAGAAATTTTCAGCTTAGAGTAAACTACTGTCAATGGTTCAACAATACGATGAACAATGATTTACTGGATGTATCTTTTTTTTCTGATGAAGCTTGGTTTCATCTGTTCGGTTACATAAATAGCCAAAATTATCGTACGTGGTCTGCAGAAAATCCACATGTATTTCGAGAAACTACCTTACACCCTATCAAGGTCGGTGTCTGGATAGCAATGTCGCGACAACGAATATTTGGACCAGTATTTTTCGATGGCACAATTACTGCGGCAAGATACATGGAAATACTTTTAGAACCATTTATTAATAATTTGGATGATCGTGAATTACGAAACGGGTATTTCCAGCATGACTCCGCTACCCCACATACTACGCAGGCTACAATTAATTATTTACGAGACTTCTTTGAAGATAGAATCATTAGTGTAAATCGTTGGCCACCGAATTCATCAGGCTTGACACCGTTAGACTTTTTCTTTTTGGTTATTTAAAAAACAAAATGTTCAGCAGAAGATTGCATACTCTTCAAGAATTGCGAGATGCTATAACTCATGAAGTTCATAATATTGGTGCCGAAATGTTACAAAGTGTATTTGCGAATATACAACGTAGGGTGAACTTATGTTTACAATTTAATGGCGGTCATTTTGAACATATGCTGTAAAGCAAAGTGTGATAACTAACGTGTATCTAGGTGTAACATTTTATTTAATTATAATGAAATTATAACATTTAAATACTTAAGATTCATTACTTTGTAATGATTTAATCCAATCATTAAATAATATTGTATTTATTTTGTTGTATTTATAGGGATGCAGCGTAATCAAATACAAAATAGTCATTATTTAAATTAAGATAATATTTTATAATATGTATAAGTTAATGACCTTCATACAGATTTGAAACTGATCGTAGTTTTTACTCGAACCATGCTCTAGAGTAGCTAGAGCAATACAGCTTCTTACCAACCTATCAGTGGTACCAACTTAAATATTTTGATCACGTGGTATACACTTGAGATTGATCACTCTGTAGTTATTAGTTACATTTATTTTATAACATAATGGAGAAATAGTAACTCTTTTTAATAAATAATACTAAAAGGTAAATAATATATTTATAAATTACACATGATAGATAACTTGTATTACTTTTCATCGCCGTCGCATTTATAATAATTGATTGAATACTAGGTAATTATTAATTATTATGTCAGTAAAAAGAAATTGTTTGCTATCCTTCTAATTGTAGTAATCTGCAATTTCTAAAATTCCATTTCGTTTAATATACTATAATAATTAATTATTTTTATTTAAGTTATGATCACCTTATTTGTATAAAAACAATATGGAAAATCATTTAGTTACATGTTGTATGTTGGTTTTTATGCATGACAAGCTAAATATTTTAAAGAAAGAAATATTTTCTATTACTGAAACCTACAAAAGTAGATGGAACTTTTGTTACGAAATTGTTGAAAAGCGGCAACGTCGTCAAGAGAATCCTCATTTAGTTTGCACTACACCCTGTCCTTCCCACACTGAATTTAATGTTTGAACTGGTCTATAGAGGAAGCTCTACTGCCCTACACCGACAATCTATTTGTCTCTTTTAATTTGTTGGGCTTTTTTTATAGCCACCTTTATCTTTTGCACTTTTAAACTATCTTGACTTTTACGAGATCTTTAACAAAAGGCAAATTTTATCACAGCAGTTTTCATTAAATCTGTTGCAGTTAGGATGTGTATATTTATTTCAGTTGCAATTTTCTCAGAATGTAAAATAAAACTTTCTACTGCAAATTCAAATACTTAGCTTTTGGGGTTTAATGGTGTATAGTTTTATATTTATATTTATACGTTTCGGTAACAATTACGGCTCTCGAAACGTATAGATTTGTATAAATATAAACATAAAATATACATCATTAGAAACCCAAAAAGCTAAGTATTTTTATAATGTGTAATATTTCTAATGCTAAATTAATTTTTTTCCTCTCCCACATCAACTTTTAAAACATGACTAAAGTAGTTAATTGATTTTTGAGAGCAAATCTATAGACAAATTAACGGTTGCTTGCTGTCAAAATCTTAAGAGCGTTTCTTGTAAAAAAAAACCCCACTGCACTGAGTGCACGTATTTGTGTTTTAATTTGGTCGTATAGAGCAGAAAATCTTAATTTACAATGAAACGTAGTTTTGCAATACTAATTTCAATAATTCTCGAATATATATTTACTCTACCGAATCTCGATTTTGAACTAACTATTGCCTTTTCAAAATTTAGCTCTATTGAAGGATAAATTTCTGCAATTCTATTCGCACGCCACCCTTTAATTGTAGATTAATGACGAAATTTGTCTATCGTTGCTAAATTTGAATTAGTATGTATCATCTGAAATTAATTCCAAAATAGAACTCAGTTCTCCATGAATTTCTTAACCCGATGTAGGTAATTTAATTTTGGTGGAATCTACTGCATTCAGAAAATATTTAAGTTTGGCAACAATACTATTATATCCAATTTGTACACAAAATTCGAGCCGAAAAAGCCTTTATGAACATGAATCGCAACACTTGATTAAGTTCTCTGACAAACATTCTTCAAATAGTTGTTTAAAATGGCCACTGCCACGTGTACAAAGGGACCGATGCCCAATATAGGTGTTGTAAGGTGCCAATTCTTAGCTATTGCTATTTTAATTTGTTTTCAATTTTTGGCTATCGTTATCTTAATTAAGTTTCGAAATTCGCATTATAATTGATAAATATATTTACATTACGTTAGTATCTTTAAGCTATTCTCTTTTTCTTTCAATAAATAAATTTTAGTATATGTCAATATTTTCTATTTAGTCTAGATAATTACGAATGTCCCTGTGTATATTTGAGACAGCAATTTGAGTTGTTTTATACGCAAACGTGTATTGAAGACGCTTAATTCACTTCCGTTCTGTTTCTTCTACCGTACCGTTCGTTAAGTTATCTATTTTAAGTTTTGTTTCCCTTTTATAAGGTATGTAAGGATTTTAATTATATTTTTGTAAATATTATATTTAATAGGGTAATCCCTTGGCAGTGGCAAGACCTTGGAATTGGGAGGGTCTCCAATATGGTAATAATTTCGTATCGTTGCAAAAGGTGTGCTGTATGACGTCATGAAAAATGCATAAAATGGCGCATTATAATGCATGTCATCTTCACGAGCATAAATGGAGGTACCATTATTTTGTATAAATCACACATGCTCTTATATATATTCTGCATTCATCGTCAATATCTGCCGTCTAGTCGTTCGAATCTGCGTTAGTTTAATCTACTTTTCCATTATTGTAGGTGGAACATTTTATGAAATTTACCTTACCTTAATATATGCTACAGTTCGTTTGCTTGTACGTTGAACACAAATGGAAATTACCTTTACATTGTCGAATATTTGTCTTGCGAATGGAAATGAAGATTATCAATCTACATGTCGTTTCAAGACGAGATTAATATATTTATTTTGTACAAGTAAGTACTTATCCTTTTAGTGTAAAATAAATAACAAACCAGTGTTGTTTTGTTTTGATACGGTTATAAAAGAACAGCTGATTTTTGCTCTAAGACAGAAACATTTGGGTTCATACGGTAATATGTGTTGACATGGGTCAGTACGTTTTATGATTGAATACTGTGTTGATCATATTATATTTTGAATTTTAAGTAAAAGTAGATGATAAACTTATATAGTTGTATTGATTTAGTAATTATTTAAAATCGTAAATCATTATGAGAAATATCGTTTGAGTTGTTTTATGCCACAATTATTCAGATATTTTGTTTTACTTAAATATACATATAACTACACTTGTGTATTGTTATATAGATTACCTATGCCGATAAAGTACAATTTTCTCAATTTTTGTTGTATTTTAATTATTAAACGTATAAATGGAGTGGCGTGCGACAACAAACAAATGTTAACACTCATTACACCTACTGATAAATCTCTGCATCCCTCAGACCTAAAAATCAATGATTTCCCAATTACAGTAAGTTTGTTAAGTTTGCACCTCACGCAGCTAGCCCGTGGTACAATTTACCTTTGTAATACAACAATAAAACTCCCACAATTTTTTATTTGCTATAGTGTGCCGTGATCCTTTTTAAGATAGCTTGTAGCTCAGTCTCTTTGAAAAACACATAGATACGTAGGCGTACAGTTGGCATAGAAACAATAAAATGTAAAAGGGTGTCAAAAATTGCAAAGGCACACTAAGACGATGGTTATCCACAATAAAACAAGCAAGACAGTTACCATAAGCATAAGCGCCAAGTAAAGCATACATCGTTTGAAAACAAGGCTCACCTGGTTTCAGGAAGATACCTTCTTACAACGTTTGTAGGCAAGCATGAACAGACCTGCGTCTATTACGGTTTAAGCATAAAACAACATCTCTTAAACCGCAAAACAATCTGCAGCAAATTCCGAAATGATAAAATAAAGTGAAAAGATCGTTCACGATCAGTCAAAAATCACCTATACACCATCTCAACACTGCGTGATCTCTAGTACGCCGAAATCTTCATGTGTCCCCACGAGAAATCATCCAAAGGATTTAAATCGGATGAGTGGAGTTGCCAAGAAACTGGGTACGCTCGTCCGGTCCAATGTTCAGGAAAAATCGTATTTAAATACGCCACCTGTACACTTATTTGATCCAGGATATTCTCCAATAACACTGGCACTTCTTCTCGTAAGAATTGAAGATAAAGCGTCAAACAAAAAAGGGTACACTAATTGATCCAAATTGCCAAGAATATGACTTTAACAAGTTGTAATATACACTCATCGGGGATACACTCATCGGGGATAACGAGATCACCATGTATGCTGAGCCAGTTGAAGAACTGCATCCGGATCAATGGGCTGTAAACGCTTGAACAGGTTACAGCTATGATGGCTACAAACCCCATTTACGCATCGCTCTCCATATAGTCATATGGGTAGCACCACTTCGAACCGATGCTCTGCGGACACCACTTTATGATAACCATTTAACACTGTCCAGTATTAAAGCGTGTCCGGGTGCTGATGAAGGTGTTCTTTAGTATTGAGAGATTATCTTGTTGCTATAAGATGTTTAAAACTCTCCCAGATACCCTACTATAATGTATTCTTAAATTAGAATACCAGAGGCTCCACTGTACTGTGGAGTTCATTCAAACTGACTCATTCCAATTTTCAAAATACGTAACACAACGTAGCATTACCTACTCGATGTGGTCACTGCTATAACACTATTAAAATTAAAAGTGTCATAGCATGATAAGTAAGAATTTGCGGACTATTTTTGTAAAGATATTTCCAACTCGAATCTACCTGAGGACCATGTCGTAAAATTTTGTACTTTGCCTCTCGGGCATCGTATATAATAAATAAATAGAATACTCTGAAGCACCATTTGTAACGTGCCAACTCTTGGCTATCGTCACCTTAATTTAAGTTTCGAGTTTGTGTTAAATATATTTTTTCTCTCAATAATTAAATTTTGGTATATGTCGATATTTTCTCTTTAGTGTGCATAATTACGAACGTCCATGTACATATTGTTATGGTCTACAGGGGGTATTTTAGTCACATTAATTTGGTTCTTTGCGAAAACGCGAACTGGGCTTAAATCATTTTCCGTTCCTTTTTGTTTCATTGCATAGCGTATCTTAAGTTTTTTCCCTTGTATAAGGTATGTAATGATTTTTAATTACATTTTGTATATATTATATTTAATAGGGGACAAGGGTAAGCCTCTGCATTAGGGGAAACCGCTTGTGTTAAGAAAAAGCTCTTATGTTAATGAATTTCGTATCGTTGCAAAAGAGTGGTGGATGACATTACGAAGTATAAAATGGCGGATGATAATACAATTTCCTCTTCAAGAATTGTAAATGGAGATCTTTGTTTTGCAACAATAACGCATGCTGTTTATATATCTGCTTTCGTCGTCAAATACCAGCTTTCGTAGTCTGATCTACATTTCCCTTATTTGTATGTAGAAGACAAATAAAAATTACCGTATCTTAATACATGGTCTATATTTCATTTATTTGTACGTTGAAGACAAATGAAAATTACCTTACGTTACCGTGTTTATTATATTGTTCGGGAATTGCAGTTCGTTTGAGAATAAAATTAATACCTTATACTTATTTGGAGTACAAGGAAATGTAAGTACGTATCCTTTTTATTGCATAGTACGTTTTAAAGAAACAAGCGTCAGTGTAGTGTTGCTCAGATACGGTTATAAAGAAAAGAAACAGCGGACTAACTAACGGTTTCTAAGATAAATTTGAGGGCATAACCTAGTAACTGTAATGTTGTTGACATAGGTCAGGTTAAGTATATGTTTCAGCATTAAATACAGTGTTGATCATATTCCATTTTGAATTTTATGTAAAGATTAATTATATGCTTTTATAGTTCTGTGCATCAGGAATTATTTAATATCGTAAAGCGTTACGAGAAATATCGTGTTAGTTCTTTTATACTGAAATAAATCAGACATTTTGTTTTATTAAATATACAAATAAATACAGCTGTTCAGTGTTATTCAGATTACCTGTGGTATTAATGTACAACTATCTCAACTTCTGTTTTATTTTAATTATTAGATATTAGACATTTTGTCTGACTTATAAATAACGTACTTTTCAAATCATGTAAAAGAGTATTTGTAATAGAGATCTTTTTAGGTGCATTTTTCGTAGTATGTTTTCTTTTATAATTATGGTCCTGAACAGGCTTTGGCCTACTGCACGGCGGGACACTTAAGAAGAGTGGCGTCCAACAAGGTATAACATTGGGTGGCGTCCAACAAGAAAAACGAACAAATGCTTTACTGATGGACATATCTCTGCATCCCTCACAACTCGTTCAAAATGAGTTCTCAATCTATAGTAAGTTTCGTAAGCATTGCACCTTGCTGAGCTAGACCGTGGTGCAAACTTACCTTTTTAATATTCCATCACACCCTTTAATTTTTTATTTGTTATACATTTTCTATTGAACAATCGACTGTTTCCTTATTCAGAGTAACCTGATCGTGGCATCTTCTACATTTCTCAACTTACCAAAGCAATGATGTAATTAGCTATAACTTTTCTTTGTTTCGTCCATTCTTCTGGTCCTGTGTGGGAACATATTTAGCCATTGGATACATTTTGTCTGACTTATAAATAACGTACTTTTCAAATCATGTAAAAGAGTATTTGTAATAGAGAACTTTTTAGGTGCATTTTTCGTAGTATGTTTTCTTTTAATAATTATGGTCCTGAACAGGCTTTGGCCTACTGCACGGCGGGACACTTAAGAAGATGCATAGGGGGATAAGGGAGATCATTCCAGAGTTTAGAAGCCGTGTAGAAGAATTTGAATTGCGCCCGTTTCGTACAAGTTGAGATTTGTACTGCATATTGATGATGTGAATTTGCGAATCAAGTATTTTTAGCAAAGGTGGCCCGAGATGGTATCAAAGAATGTAATTCAGCAGCGCAATAGCCATTGTAATAGCGATAATACCACAGAGAAACTAAAACCATTGTTCTGTGCTCAAGGGACTGTATGTCAGAAGTTAAGGACGGGCCACTTATAAGCGTAATTGCTCTTTTTTGCACACTATAAACGATATCGAGAGCATATTGGGAAGCATCAACCCAGAGGTGACAATTATATTCTAGATGGGGTCGAATTTGAGCCTTATATGAGAAACAGTTGTAGGGATGTAAAGTACTGCTTAGATATGTACAAAAAGCTTATTTGATGAGCATATGCTTTAGTAGCTGACAGAAGATGGTCAACCCACGATAGATTTGAAGAAACCAAACATAATAATACAGTCCGAAAACTTAAGATCTGAACTATTTATGCTTACAACAAGAAATGGTCGATCTTTTTTAGTGGACACAAAAAACATAGAGGTCTATTAGCATTAAGCTTAACTAGATTATTGCTTCCCCATTCAAGGATACGTTGAATGTCTTTGTTGATTGAAATCACTATTTCAGCTTTACGGTCTTGGTTTGAGATAAAAGATGGATTAACATTATGAATAATGATTGAACTGCTACGAAGGGTGCTGTCGTCAGCAAATCAATGGACCGGGTTAGTCGTCGAAGAAATGAGATGGTTTAAGTGCAGCAGAAAAAGTGTAGGCGTTATAACTGAGCTCTGAGGTCCCCCCTTTTTAATGCCAACTTCTTTTGAAAAGAATCCATCAACTGCGACAGATGTTCGTCTTTTGAGAAGAAAACTAGAAATTGTTAAACGTATCATCTAATCCAAACGAGGTCAGTTTGGCAAGTACCCGCTTGTGCCAAGCTTGTTCAAATGCTTTTGTCCCAAACCTGGGTCACATGTGAAAGACGATCACCTGTTGAACAATTCTGCCGAAAACCATATTGGTGGTCACTAAAGGGTTTTTTAATTTCAGGGAAAAAGAACAGTTGCTGATTGATGGCCTTTTCCAGGATTTTAGACAGAATAGAAGTAATGGCAATTAGTCGGTAGTTGGAGGGAATCGATCATGTAACCTTTTTTAGGAATAGGTTGAACATTTGCTAACTTCCATGATGAGGGAAATTCCCAGAAGACATAGAGATCGAATAGAGCTTAAATAGTACTTGCACTAGTTCGTGGGAGCATTTCTTTAAAAGAATACCTAGAATACCGCCTGGGCAAGTTGTCTTATTGGGATCAAGCCTACAGATGATCGATGACCGAAAATACATTTATTTTGTAGTGTATGTAGAAGAGGTGTCTAGCGTCATATCTCTTCCATAATCTCTAAGACTCGAGTTTTATGCAAATCAATCCACAAAAAGGTTGACTTTGTTTACATAATCAGCAACTACAGGTCCATCAAAGTATGTCATTGAGGGGAAATGAAGATATACCAAAGTTTTTATTGGTGTTTACCAGCTTTAGCTCAAAAACGAAAGCCGCGACTTCCAATGTAGCTAGTTAATTGCATTCTTATTGTTCGAACTACTTTTAGCTTTAGTGATAACACTTTTGCAGGTATTTCTACTGCATGACTCTCGCCCGTTTTATTGGATTTCCATTTAGTATACAATTTATATTTCAAATACATTTCATCAGCACAATCCTTATTGAATCAGGGTTGGGAATGAAAATGACTATACGATTTTGTTTTCTGGGAATGTATAAGCCCATGCCCATGAAGATGACCTCAGATACTGAAAGAGCAATGCCTGAAGTTGAGGGCGACTTAAAACAATATTCACTCCATGGAAAGGTTGCAAAGAAATCCCGTAAATCGCTCCATTTGGCTGACCTAAAGCACCATGAGTTTCTATCAATATTGCAAACAAGAGAGGAATTAGGGAGGGTGGAAGTTACTTCTATTAGACAATGGTCAGATAGTGCTAGTCGTGAAAGAACTGAAGTTTTATAAACAAGTGGGTTTGATGTAAGAAAGAGATGTAGAAGACGTGGAGTATGGTTAGGGTTATCAGGGAGTCTGATGGGTTCAGAAATCATTTTCGTGAGATCGCATGAAATAGCAAATGTTTTGCACCAGCAGGTTTATGTTATACCACTAATATTGTTAACGTGTTATATAATGCCGGTAATAATGATGTTCGATCATAGAATGACAGAATTTGGCTAGGCGAAGGGTGTTATATTTGAAGTTAAGGGTAAATACATGTAAAATTGTAAGCATGCTTATGGATTTTACCGTGGGTACCGTTCTTTTTGTGCAACGTTAGAATGCAGAGTGTAACGTTATAATTTAAAATGGTTAAATACATTTACGTTTAAGTGGTAACACAATCTGCTTAGTATTCGGGAGGTAATGGGTTCTATTCCCGTTACCGCCTATCTTGTATGAGGTTTTTTCAGGGGGTTTTCCACATATACATATAGCGGCATCGACACTGCGTATATTCACACCATGTGAGGCTATTTGGGCGAATGCTGGGGTAGTATCATTCTCTTCAGAACCCTAAATCCGTTCCTTCCGATCCTTTCCTGCCGCACCTATCCTTAATCCCACCATACATATACTTAATGTATGTACGTTGGGAATCTATGATTGTGGCTGAAGGAACTTCGAAAGCTCAAGCTCTCCCGCTTGGGGGGGGGGGGGATGAGACACGTGGACTTTTCCTTTTCTTTTTCTTCGCGCTTAACATAGAGTATATTTATTAAATAGGTTTTATTCATGTTAAAACATAAATTGCGTTGTTTGCGAATTATGAGCTTTAAACATGCAAAAAAAGTAAAAAGAAATTAGCGGAGTAATTAAAACAAATGTTATGTAATTGTAAAGTTGACTAAAAATACGATAGCATTTAAAATTAACTACAGATTGAAGTGCTTAAAAAAGTTAAATTCAATATAACGTTAAGTGAATTTTACAATTCTAAATCTCAGCGAAACGTTCCGTACTTTTTTCCTACAATACTTTAACGGCGTACATGTAGCGCCCTTACAGTTTAATCTCCACTCAAGCTAAGTTATCAATTTTAAAATTACATACATACATTTCAAGTCGCTTTTAGAGACTCGGCGGCTGTGTTGTAATGAATAGTACTGAAGTCCATGGGAAACCACTTATTTTGCTCTTATCAACCCCTCAAAACAAAAAATGAGCTATGGCACAGTTACGATGATTAAATCACTGTTAAAATAAGAGAAAGAACGATAACATGAAGGAAAATAGGATAACTGTGCATACAAGGCAATAACACACCTAAAAAAATAGTGGTTGCTTAACGCAAATAGAGACGTCGTCGCAGTAGGTTATCTAAAACAAAACTAAACAAAAGAAACTTGTCACAAGCATAAACAACAAGTAAAAGCATAATTCTTTTAAACCGAGGAAGGAAGGAAGGAAAGGCTACGTATTCATTCCCTCCCCAAGGGAGGGCGAACTGTTTGAGCTTTCCAAGCTCCTTCCACCACAATCATGGATTCCCAGCATACATACATTACGTATATATGCATGGTGGGATTGAGGATGGGTGTGGTCAGGATAGGATCGAAAGGAACGGAGGGTTCTGAGGGGGAAATATTACCCCAGCATTCGCCTAAATAGCGTATATGCATATATGCACTGACCATGCCGCTACGTGTGTATGAGGAAAACCCCCTGGAAATACCTCATACAAGGTAGACGGTAACAGGAATCGAACCCATTACCTCCAGAGTACTAAGCAGGTCGTGTCACTACTACTCTACTAGCTCGGTTTAAACCGAGGCGCACGTGGACTGAGGAAGAATTCTCCTTAAAACGTAATCTTGCATGAACAATCATGTATTTATTCGATTATACGTCAACAAAACGAAACATAAGTTTATCCTACCCAGACGTCCAACATAATATTTATTAAATTTGAAGAGTAAAATAACGCTGTGTAGAAATACAAAGCAGCCAAAGAAACTTTTGCAAAAGGTAACCCGCACTTTTCTTGAGATGCTCTGATTATTTTTTAAAACAAAAATTTTAGTATATATTAAATAGCTAAGGCTGAAGTATAACAAACTTAAATGTAGCATTCATCAAAATGATAACCTATCACAACACATAAGATGTCTATATCTACGATTAATCAGGCAACAGCATCAGAAGCATTAAAGGTCCCAAAATATTAAGAAATTATTAGCTTTGTATCAATCGACTTATAGCATAAACACTTTCACATAGAGCGGTATGCAGAAAAGAATTTAGAACTTAGAGAATATATAAATAAGCTAGCGTGCAATGTATTTAAATGTGCATCACCTCGTATCGTTCGCTTTACCTACTAAAGAGGTTCGTATAGTTAAGCTTAACTAAGATAGTTGACTGCTGTCAATAAATTTCTAATAATGAGAACAGCAACACAAAATAAATGGTGTTCAAATAAAACATGCTACGGAATTAAAGCACATTAAGTAAGTGTAAAATTTATAGATCGTGAACCAATATGTGTTTTACTTGTTAAATTGTAGGTAAAGCATATTACAAACTAGGTATAAAATGCAATAAAACCCGAGTTATTACACTAACTGAACCATCACAAACGGCAAAAGTATTGATTCGTTTTTACTTTACAGCACTATTAAACAACTGGATAAGTCCAACAACTCATAGGTTTAGTGCATCGAGTAATAAATACTTGATTACGTTTGTAGATAATTGTTTCGGTTTCCGTCACGTAATAAGGAAAAGATGAATAGACACAAAATTTCACTTGATTTAAAACTTTCGGTAATCACTGTGAACACCTTACTTACATTCATTAGAAGTGGTAAAGGAGTGTACTCCTAGCGTATTCATAGATACAAACGTCGGAACGTGAATATAGCATAAGTGATGTACATAAATCGAAATCTTAGTTACGAATCCAGGAATATCTATGGAAATTTTAGCTGTATAATTAATAGCATTAATATAAACTAAGGTGAAGTTCATTTAGTTTTAAGAAAATGTGTATCCGTATTAAACGAAAGAGAAATATCTCTATTATTATTGTTTGAAACACAACCAGTTTTACTGGGTGTACAATACAATATATATATATATATATATATATATATATATATATATATATATATATATATATATATATATATATATATATATATATACAGGGTTTTCCACGGTAGGCGTCCGTTAGAAGTTTATGTGGTTAGAAACAGTTTAGAAATCTGAATTTTTGGACTTAAGGGTTATTTAAGATTCTCTTCCATTCTAAAATAGTTTCAAGGTCATTTTACTTCCGGTTATACCGGAAGTCGCCACTAACTTCCTTATTTTAAATGGAACACTCTGTATATTATTTTATTTTTGGATTCTTGACAAAATTTTAGGATGTCATTAATGGTAGGTGTGGATACCGTTCGTTAAACAACCTGCATGTTCGCCTAACAATTCGTCTACATTCACCATGCGTGTAAAACAAATTTAATAAATCATTCCATTATAAACAGTACTTAACAATACTTAAAAAATTACAAAAATCACTTAAATTGTACTGATTTGACATTAAATCAACAACAATGTTTTAATGCGTGTCAAAATCAAGGCTCACTAGATTGCAGTTTTGGAATTTTATCGGCTTTTATAAAAAATTCGGAGTTATACGAGTTATAAAATACTTAAATCAAATTGGTGGTCATGTGGAACATTTGTAATGATTCATTTTATCTTTTTTATCACTTTTCTTCTAGTTATGTTCAAATAATTGTTTTATGTTTTTCATTTGTTATTATGCTCTCAATTTTGTTATCTTCTTGTTTTATTTCATTGTTTTAATAAAATAGAATTTGTGTAGTTTGAATTAAGTTCATTTTATTTTTGAAAAACGTTTCAGTTTCTGTCAAAAATCACATTAAAGTAGAAAATATTAGTTAACAAGAAAATTGTCGATAATAGGTATAGGTAATGTTACAGCCAAACAATGCATAACTAAATGCTGCATCTATTCATCCAATAATATACAGGGTGTCACATTTGAATTAACAAAGTTTTTCAACTTTGAAAATTGTTTAATAGTTTATCAAATTTTGAACACCCTGTATGCAATAGATTAATTGTCAATGAGTATTTCAAAAGTATAGTTCTTATGCTTCTGTCTACTACAGAAGCACTTTCCATTAGTCAAAAATAAGTAAGACCAGCAGTGTTGAAAATAGGGTTACATCTTTCAAAATTTTTGAAAAAATCAAGATATCTAAGAAACAGTTGAAAACAGGTATAGGAAACCCTTATAATACTTATCCTAAAATTTTGTCAAGAATTCAAAAATAAAATAATATACAGGGTGTTCCATTTAAAATAAGGAAGTTAGTGACGACTTCCGGTATAACCGGAAGTAACATGACCTTGAAAATATTTTAGAATGAAAGAGAATCTTAAATAACCCTTAAGTCCAAGTCCAAGTCAGATTTCTAAATTGTTTCTAACCACATAAACTTCTAACGAACGCCTACCGTGGAAAACCCTGTATGTATATATATATATATATATATATATATATATATATATATATATATATATATATATATATATATATACCTATAGGGTTTTTCTTTAAAACCTGACATGGGCTACCTTTTTTATTACTGAAGATAGACTTTTACTTCCAAAAGTAGAGTTTTAGGGCGTAATCTAACTAAGAAAATTTTATGAAAAATTACGCCAGCGTTGCCAGTTTTCTAGTATCTTCAAAAATAGCATTTTTTGAACGGCAACACTGCATTTTTTTGCAAAATCTGATAGAGCGTTTCACTGCAGTCAAAAGTACTAGAGCGAACAATTTTCGTTTTGAAAGCCATTTACGAATTATTATTGCTTAATTGTTATTACGCATTACGTGAATTTACCTGTAACTTAACTTGTAACCATGGTATCGTGGAACTATCACAGTATAAAAACTGATGAATTAATTTTTCAACACATAAGAGGCTTGAGTTTGAGTGCAGCTTGCACTGAATTTTATTTCAATCATCCGGATAAACCACGTCCAAATCCAGAATTTTTGAGATACAATTTTGAAAAATTCAAAGTTACAGGAAGTGTACGCGCAAGGGTGTGGAGAAGGCGTAAAGATATTGATACTGAGGATACTGGAATTTTGCGACTGGATTTTAGAAAAAAAGCGCCAGCAGCCGGAAAAACACATTTTTTTAGTGATGAAGCGACTTTTTATTTAAATGGAACCATGAATAGGCAGAATTACAGGTAGTGGTCTGATACTAATTCTTGCTGGGCCGAAGACAGAAAAAGTCAAAATAATTCCAAAGCTAATGTTTGGTGTGGCATTTATAATAATCAAGTGATAGGCCCGATTTTCATTGACGGTAATTTGAATGAAGCAAGTTATTTAGATTTACTACGGCAGTAAATGGAACCGTTTTTGGATAACCTTCCATTGGATGAAAAGAATAATTTTATTTTCAATAAGATGGTGCTCCTCCGTATTTTACTTTACCGGTGAAGATTACCAGTTGTTACCTAGACACTGGATAGGGAAAAAGGACCGATTGAATAGCCTCCAAGGTATCCCGATCTCACCCCGCTAAATGCATTTCTGTGGGGGCACCTAAAATCTAAGGTGTATGTTACTAAACCTACTTCCGTTGAAGAATTACTAACATACAACGAGAAATTAGGACTATAGCACCGGCAATTTTAAAGAATGTGCAGAAAAATTTTAAGGACTTCATGTTTGCCAGCAACAAAATGGTGGTCACATTGATCATTTATTATAATTTTAAGTGTTTGTATTTCAGTTAATATGTTTTTTAGTTTCTTATGTATTCATAGCTTGCTTTGACCGACTAATTTTACTCTTCTTCAGTGTTATCAACGAAAAAAATTGAACAAACTTAAATATCTCCGAAACTATTAGCGATAGGTATAGAACATATTTAATAGAAATGAAAGCCGATTAATAGACGAAGACAAGGCATTAAAAAAATATACGGTGTGCCATTAAAAAAAAAATGAATGTATAGCATTTTCAAATTTATCTTATTGAATTAATTTTTGTAATCACCGTGTATATTGAAATCTAATTTTGACAATAGATTAAAGTAAGCTCATGTATGAATAAATTCTATACCAAATATTATTTTTTTATCTTTAAAAATAACTGAGATGCGCCTACTTGAATTACTAAATAAAAATGTCAGTTTTTAGTTAACTTTGTAAATATCTCAAAAACTGTAAGATTTAACTTGTAAGTAATTCTTATAAAAAAGATGTAAAATTATAAAGAGAATCGAAAAATAAAATAATATATGGGGTGTTCTATTTAAAAATCAAAAGTTCTATATTGCACCGCTTTTATACTACACCCTATAGAAACCAACCTATTTTTAGATTATGCAGCTTATAAAAATAGACAACTTTCGTGGTCAAAACTGCTAGGACGTATAGAGGCGCTCAAAATAACCCTAGTCTTCATTTGAATTTTTTTCCAATCTGTCTTCATTAGGGAGTTATCGGCCTTCAAAGTCAGAAGTTAAAAATTGAATTTCAATGATAATTTTCTTTCATTACCATGAAATTTAGACACCCTAACCACCTCATGGAAAGGCATTCTTTGACGCTTAACTGGAATTCATTATACCTTTATTGTACAGGTAAAGCCAAAATTAAGATTCTAAATTAACACAATTTTTGACAGTATTGACAATTTTGGAATTTTACTATAGTAGTTTGATTTCCCTATCATTTAGCAACAAAAAAGGTACTCTTACCGTTTTCGAGAAAAATTCATTCTAGTGAATCCACGTAAATTGCGAATTAAGTCAAATAAAAAAATGTACTATTAGGAAAGCGATTGGCATAAAGTCGAACTGCTAAAGCAGCATTTCCTTCTGACAAACCATACTTTAAATACATGCACACTCCTCATTAGTAAATGCCTCCATATCCCTACTACAGTTTTAGCGGTATTAACTTTTTTCAGTTTTTATTAACCGATTTACGTCAACAATCAACAATGACAGTCATTTTCATAACGTCACTTACAAAATGTTTACAGATTGTTTTTTTATTTAGAATTTACGTTTTAAGTAAAATAGTATTTTCGAAACCGTTCGAAACTTAATTTTGACTTTACCTGTACAATAAAGGCACAATGAATTCCCGTTAAGTATCAAAAAAACCTTTTTTGAGGTAGTTAGAGTGTCTAAATTTCATAGTAATGAAAGAAGCGGTTTAAAATTATCATTGAAATTCAATTTTTAACTTCTGACTTTGAAGGCCGATAACTCTATAACGAAGACAGATAGGAACAAAATTCAAATGAAGACTAGGGTTATTTTGAGCCCCTCTATACGTCTTAGCAGTTTTGACCACATTTCTGGGGACCCTGTATATATATATATATATATATATATATATATATATATATATATATATATATATATATATATATATATATATATATATATATATATATATATATATATATATATATATATATATATATATATATATATATATATATATATATATATATATATATACTAAGTGGCATAGAAAAAAGAATACCCAGTAATAATGAATATTTTGTAAAAAAAATTTGGGAATATGTTTGTTTATGTTAAGATAAAAACCGATCAATTTTTAGCCATATTACTCTAGAGGTTTTTGCGTTAACTTCTTTCAAAAACATTTACGATCACGTAGCCTTAAAATCATTTGTAACTACAGTTGTCATTTAAGACGTGTAAGACACATTACAAAAAGCTTCATTAATTGAATCACGATGCCTCGAGTGCGAAGAAGCCAACATTTTCGGCAGTTAAGCGAGTTTGATAGGGGTCGAATTGTGGGCTTACGAGAGGCAGGTTTGTCTATGAGAAATATAGCTGATAGAACGCAACAGAGTTTAGACACTGTGGCAGTCTGTGTGCGGGCATGGGACCAAGAGGGCCGTACACGAAGAGCGAGAGGTACAGGACGTACTCAAAGAACCACAGAAGCCGAAGATCTCCGTCTTAGAGTAATGGCTCTACGGAACCGCTTCTCGTCTACACGGGCGATTGTGGACCAGTGGTTTGCAGAACATGGAAGGGCGATTGGGATGCGAACTGTATATCGCCGGATAAGAACCTTTGGACTCTTTTCGTACCGTCCCCATTTTATGCTACCACTGACTCCTGGGCACTGACGTGATCGTATAGCGTTGTGTAGTGAACGGGCAAATTGGGACCAAGAATGGAATTCAATTATCTTCGGTGATGAGTCCATATTTTGTTTGGGCATGCATGACGGTCGTGCAAGGGTGAGAAGACGGCGTGGTGAAAGACAAGATCCCCAATTTTCTCTGGAAAGGCGTGTGCACCACACAGTTACAGTTATGGTATGAAGGGCTATTGCTACTGGAAGTAGGTCACCTTTGATCTTCATTAGAGGTAACATGACCGCTGCGCGCTACATCCAGAAGATCGTAGAACCCCATATTGTACCTTATGATCAGACCATCCCAACAGCACATTCCAACAAGACAACCCACAACTTCATGTTGCTAAGGCTTCTTTGGATAATTTTGAGGCCAATCAAGTTGCTGTGTTGCTTTGGCAACCGAGATCTCCTGATCCGTCACCCATCGAGCACATCTGGGATACTATGTGAAGATTACTCAATTTACCCCACCACCACAAACTCTAGTGGGTCTGCAGCATGAGTTACACATAGCATGGGATGAGATACCTCAGGAGGAAATCAATCACCTCGTTAGAAGTATGATCAGACGTATAAATGAGTGCATAAGACATCGTAGTGGCGCAACACATTATTAAGTTTTTTTGAAAAATTTGGATCGTTTACTAGTCTAACTCGAATACTCTTATATACCAAAAACTGTTCAAATAAATTGATTATTACTGGGTGTTCTTCTTTTTATGTCACTTAGTATATATTTCAGTTTAAATTGTTAAGTTAAAATTTGTTTGTAAAGTTAAAGTTTTAATATTAGTTGGTTTTAAATCCTGAATAAGTTTTCAAACGAAAACTAAATATAGGACTTTAATTAAAATTAGTTTAATTGAATACTTGGGGTTTACACCATAACGTTTTTAAAAGAAAAATGGAAATATATATACAGTGCTTTCATTTCAAAACTAGTCACCCTTATAATTTTCTTTAGCAATGGAATCTCGACCTAGAAAAAAAACGTCAATTTAGATGTCGAGGGAGACATTCAAAAACAGTGTTCATGGAATTTTACTTTTCACCCCCACTCCCCTCAGTTTAAAATTTCAAATTGCACCCCCTAGCTTGTGATACATCATTTTGAAGGTATTCAAAATACAGATCCAATGGTGTTCAGAAAAGTGATTTCCATCGCCCCATTTTGAACTCACAAGCGAAAATGTCAATACTATAGGAATAAATTTTCTTCATTGATTTCATTGTTCAGGACAAAAACAATACTTTATTAAATGCTCAAAATGTTCTCTATTTTTAGGTAAACAACAATACTATTTATTCGTGTAACCTCACCTTATTAAGTGCTCAAAGCGTTCTCCATTCTTAGCTAGACAATAAAACAATATATTAACGAATTCTTCTCTAACATTTTGAAATGTTTCCGCAGTAATTTGCTGGCAAGCTTAAGTGATCCTATCTCTAAGGGTCTGAATATTTTCTGATTGAGGGTTAAGATACACGATTGATTTTAAATAAGCCCAAAGGAAAAAATCCAATGGCGTTAAGTCGGGAGATCTGGCAGGTCATTCTATTGCGCCTCTTCTGCCAATCAATTTGTCGGGAAACCGTTGATTAAGCCACTCGCGAACACCCAACGCATAGTGTGGGGGTGCACCCTCTTGTTGATACTGCACATTTCTTTCATCTAACAGTGGGTTGCCTTCTTCGTCAGCTTGATTTTCTAAGGACTCAGTTATAAACGGATCAATGTAGTTTTCAAAAAAATTTAAATACAAATCAGCGGTTAAAATTTCTTCGATAAACAAAGGACCTATTACTTCATTTCCAAGAGTTCCTGCCCCGACATTAATTTTTTCTGGAAACTGCGTATGACCCTCTAAGAACACGTTAGGATTTTGAAGATCCCAATATCTACAGTTCTGTTTATTAACATAGCCATTCAGATAGAACGTCGATTCATCACTGAAGCAAACATTCTTTACCAAATTGCTGTCATTTTGAATCACCGCAGTCATTATTTCACAGAATTGAATCCTCCTATCGTAATCATCTTAAGTGAGTCCATGAAGAATGGTAAATTTGTAAGGAAAAAACTTGTGCCGTTTTAAAGTCTTGTGTATGGAACCAACAGAAATATTCGTTAATGCAGCGACTTTTGGAATTTAAGTTGTATGTTCAGCGGCAAAATGGCCTAAGACCTCAATTTGTGCAGCTTCGTTGAGAACTCGTGGCGTCTTTCTTACTTTGTTACATACTGAGCCAGTTTCTTTAAATTTTCGCACCAGAGTTAGCACATATTGATATCCAACATTTTTTTCAGGATGCGTTTCGTTGAAGACTCTGGCTGTGCTACGAGCACACTTATTCTGGGCTCCACACAAATAAATAATCTCAACTATTTCTTGAATAGTGTAAACCATGATTGATTCTTGGTTTTATTCAAATTCAATGTTTCAAACTGAAGTAATGAATTGTCAAAATTCAACAACTTAACCGAAACAGATTATATTTCAAACTGAAGTAATTAATTGTCAAAATTCAACAACTTAACCGAAACAGACTTGATTATAAATCGTTGCAGTCTGCAATAAATTACAAACTGAAATACGGCTTACCTTAACTGAACTCTGAAAGCAAAAATAATTCAAATCGATAAAAACACGATAAAAATATTCGAGAGAGGAGATATCTTTTCCGAATCACTTCGTATTTCAGTACTTGATAAACTAGGGGTATTGTCTTGAACAATGAAATCAATGTACAAAATTTATTCCTATAGTATTGACATTTTCGCTTGTAATTTCAAAATGGGGCGATGGAAATCAATTTTCTGAATGCCGTTGGATTTGTATTTTGAATACCTTCAAAGTGATGTATCACAAGCTAGGGGGTGCAATTTGAAATTTTAAAGTGTGGGAATTAAGGGGTGAAAAGTAAAATTCCATGAACACTGTTTTTGAATGTCCCCCTCGACATCTAAATTGACGTATTTTTTTTCTAGATCGAGATTCCATTGCTAAAAAAATGTTAAGGGTGACTAGTTTAGTATATATATATATATATATATATATATATATATATATATATATATATATATATATATATATATATATATATATATATATATATATATATATATATATATATATATATATATATATATATTGATGCAATATATTGATATAAATAATTATTAATGTTTATTATAAATATTGGAGGATATAGTTCTATATTTTGAAATTAAATTGGAAAATAAAATAAATAGATATTTAACTTTTATTTAGTATAAAAATTTAAATCTTTTTCGTGAAATCTAAGGAAATTTCATTTCACACATGGAAAATTTATGTCAATAATTAAATTGTAATTTGTAATTAATAGTTTCAATGTGAAGCAGACTTCGTTGGAATTTGCATAAATTACGCATGCGTTGTGCCCTTACTATTATTTTTTATTATTATTATTATTATTTTTATTTATTATTTTTATAATTACACCTGTTCATTGACTTTTCAGATATTGATACATGTTGTCGAACAAACATTTATACACAATTAAACAAAAAACATAAATACAGAACATCAAAAGAATAAACAATGCAATAGTTGGGTTACGATAGAAAAATTTTACTCACATGTGTTTTTGCAATTTCCAAAGAATGGTCACATTAGGCTTATTCCATATTAACATTGGACGTAGACTTTTTTCCATGTATCTATGATACTGCCTTGCTGTTGAAATTGGTGCTGCTTATATTCCATAACTTCATCCAAATCCCTTAACTGGTGATAACTCTTCCTCGTGGTAAATACGATGTACTTATATAATATGCTCATATACTTTCAGACAAGCACTTTTATTTTATTTCTATATTTAAATGTTGATTTAGATATTTAATAATTTTTCGGATTTAACTTGTGTTTTGTTCTTATATAAAATTTTATATTTACTTGCACTTTTATTTTAGATGCCGTTATTAAGTTGACTTTATTTTATAATCTCCATCACTTTCAAAAAAATAAACATCACATCCAAAATAACTGAAGGATTTTATTTTTTACTAGCACTATGACTTGGTAGTTACAAAAAATTACAAAAGTAAGAGAATGCAAGAGCAAGAGAGTGATAAATCAGGAGCAATTCCTTTTATACTTTTCTCATGGATACCAAATTTTCAATTTTTTTCTACGTTACACACAAAAGATCCTAGCATTTGATTGGTCTAAACAAAATTGTTAAATTAACTAAATTTACATTTTGACAAACTAAAACCTAAATTTACTAATATCTAACAAATGTTATATTTTACAACTAAACTAATTTCATATTTAAATTCTACATAAGAAACTGTGTCAGAATACACCTATTTCACCCCATTTTACCTTTTTTTAACAAAATTTTCACTTTCATACCTTAATTTTAGGCAGTTAACCCAACTATTCTAATTTTATGTTTAGATTACGTATTTACTGTTAATTTCTTTGTGAAAATGAGGGAAACCTACTATTATATGTTTTTATAATTTATTCTGAACTTATCCTATCCTATAAAAACTATAAATTTGTAAAATTCTTAAATAGAGCACTTAACCTAACTTTATATAATTTACTTTTAACTTGCGTTTTAAACGTCTATATCATTTGAAATGTTTCTCTAATATGTTCTTATATATGTCTCTAACACAAACACTGTTTATTTGTACTCCATAGTTCATAATTTCGTCTTTGCACATTTCCATATTGTTAACAACATTTTTGTAAATTTTTGTACATAAATTGTAATTATTTATCAAATATCACATTGCACAAATGTTGTTCATGTTTCTAAGTCACTGCCACTTTTTATGTACTTTTTAAACACTTTGTCCGTGAGTTACTAATATACTGTGTTCGTACCATAACCTTTTTTTATAGTTCGCAGAGTTTACGCATTGTACCTAATACTATATATGTTCTACATATTAGAATTATCGTACTTCATGTGATTAATATCTGTCATGTGTTTAAATTGCTTAAATAAATTGATTAAAATGTGAAATTACTTAATTATGTTAAACGAAGCTAATCGTACACACTAATATGAATCGTATTGACCTTTCTCACATGCTACCGGTATATATATATATATATATATATATATATATATATATATATATATGTATATTGCTTTTATGAATATACCAACCTTGTGCATACCCCACAAAGCCTGCTTTGTTGCATCAAAACCATATTGTCATACTCTTATATTATTTTTTCTCATAACGAACTGTATACTTCTTCAATTTTATTTAAACTTGTATACTATATAGAATTTAAGCTCGATAAACTCTAGCCCCTTTATTATGTCTATTTCATTTCGTGCGCGCGTGCGTGCGTGCGTGCGTGCGCGCGGGCACGCGTTCGTTCGTGCGTGCGTGCGTGCGTGCCAGCGTGCGTGCGTGGTTGTCTAATGATATATCATCTTCTGAGCATTTTTCTAATGACATTTATAATGTCTTCAGAAAGTTAGATCTAACGAGTTTAGAAAATTTGTTACCGGCCTTTGATGTTATTGCATGCAGATGTACTTTGAGCGCATGTAGTTTGTATGTATTCATGGTATATATTCCCCGTACACCGTATACTTTTGTACTTGAAGTGTTATTTGATTACTTTTTGCAAAACTACCCAAATGTTAAAAATATTTTATTAATAGGTGATTTTAACATTCCTACATTTTGTGAAAATAAATTGTCAGATTGTTTATATGCTACTGTCACTAATTTTGCGGATGTTATGAATTTAAAACAGTTCAATTATGTTTTAAATAATCAGGATAAACTCCTCGATCTCATTTTTGGTAGTATTAGTGTTACTGTTGATAAAGAAAATAATACATTATTAAAGGAAGACATGTATCATCCAGCGTTAGTGTTTTCCTTTAATTTATCTGTACGATCGTCAGTCAATTTTTCTCCATCTCATTTTAGTAGCAAAATATATAACTTTAATAAAGCAAATTTTCCGGATCTTTATAACGCTTTAGCAACAATTAACTGGTCCAAGGTAACTGAATGTATTAATGTAAACGATACGTGTGATAAGTTTTATAACATTTTATACGAAACGTTTAATGCACATGTACTCTGTTACCGGAATTTTAGAACCAACCAAAAGTATCCTGCATGGTTTGATAAATCTTGACTTTTTTAAATATTAATATTTCAAATATATCAGAGAATGATATTAGGTTGGCTATCTCTAAACTAAAAAATAAACCAACAGCTGGTTTCGATCAAGTTCCGAGCTATCTTATCAAGGATTGCTCAGACATACTTATGCAACCACTATTAGCAATCTTTAATCTATGCTTAAAAACGGCAACGTTTCCTGATATACGCAATTATCGACCGGTTGGAATTCTTTCCAATTTTTCTAAATTATTTGAACTGGTCACATTTACAGATCTGTAGAACCATACATATCACCATATCAGCATGGTTTTGTTAGAAAACGTTCCACCTGCACAAACCTTTGTTCTATCTCTCAATTTATCGCAGCAAATCTAGACATTCAAAAGCAGGTAGATGTCATTTATACTGACTTATCTAAAGCTTTCGATTGTATTGATCACGATCTATTATTGGCTAAGTTAGAAAGTTGCGGTTTCAGTAGATTATTGGTTGGCTTTTTTAAATCTTACCTAGGTAATCGGAATCAAATAGTAGTATACAATGGTTATGCATCACCTCCATATGTAGCAAAGTCCGGCGTACCGCAAGGTTCACATTTAGGTCCTTTGCTTTTCGTATTATTTATAAATGACCTTGCTGAAAAACTTGATTGTAAAACTTTAATGTTTGCCGATGACGTCAACATTTTAGCATCTGTTACTAATCTGAAGGACTGCGTTGCGTTGCAGCACAATCTTTCAGCTCTTTTTAATTGGTGCAGTTATAATAGGCTTAAACTTAATATTAGTAAATGAAGAGTTTTATCGTTTTCTAGAAAGCGCAATCCTATACATTTTGTATATGAAATTAATTCAATGACAATCGACCGTTGTGCAGGTATGAAATACCTGGGTGTACATTTTGATATCGAATTATCTTTTAATCAGCACATGATGGAAATCGTTTCATCAGCCAACAAATTATTAGGGTTCGTAATACGTCAATCTAAACAATTTACGAGTATCCGTACGATCAAGATATTGTTTTATGCCTTTGTGAGGTCGAGGCTCGAATATTATGCATTAGTGTGGTCACCACGTTATGGCCGCTACAAAGTTTTAATTGAGAATATTCAACGCAAATTCCTGAAGTATTTGTGCTTTAAGATGTTTAATGCTTATCCTGAGAAAGGTTGTTCAAATACAATGTTGCTTAACACCTTTGATATGCAGTCTTTAGAGACTAGAAGGAATATCATAACTTTGTCATTTTTATACAAAATGATACATAATTATATTGATTGTGCTTCTATCCTTGCCAACATTTGTTTTCATATTCCTAGGTTAGAAACAAGACAAAGATGTACATTTCATGTTCCTTTTGCCAAATCTAATTTACTTTTAAAGTCACCAGTGGTTAAAATGTGTCAATTGTACAATGAGATATGTTCTAATTGTGACATAGATTGCTCTTCATTAACTTCTATAATTGACGGTTATGTTAACTACAGTAATAGTGCTTAAAGGTGTTCAAGGGACTGCCCTATTGTCAACTATGTGTCCTTGTAGATCATTTTTGTTATTATATATATATATATATATATATATATATATATTATTTATTATTGTAATTATATATTATTATTATTATCATTGGTAGTACACATAATTAGTTACTACTCACGTTGATGGGTTGATTATATATGTACAGGGTTATTACAAATGATGTTCATGATTTCAAGCATGCATAAATCGAGTTTTATTCGTTTTACAAATATAAAAAATAGTTACATTTGAAGGAAAACTCAAAAAGTTGTAAGGTCCATTCTTACAATTTTTATATTTGCCGCGGCTAAACTGCAATCGGTCTTTAAATTTAAACTAAAGAGGGGGGTGGGTCCGTCGGTATCTTTAATCTTAGCTCTACACTGTCCACATAAAATAATTAAAATAAAATGGTTTAAAAATATATTTTCCTATTTATTTTGAGATTTGATAGAAAGATCACTATAACGGTTCAAAATTTAAATCGACAAAAACCACGAAACTCACTTAGTAGTTAGTAACTACTTACTCTAAACTAGAATAAAAACACAGTGGTTTCATGATGTACGAAGTAGAAATTTATTATGAGGTGACGTGACGTAACGTTTCGGGAAGCTGACATATTTCCAAACATATGCTTGGTTCCCTTCTTCAGACTTAGTCAATTAACATAATATCAATCCAACAAAGTTGTTATTTTACATATGGACTTAAACATCATTAACTAAAAAATAGATCTAAACGTAGTAGTTATATTTAACAAACTCTAAAACGGTACACTTACCAGTAAATATAAGGTTATTGATACCTATAGTATCTGAATTCTTGTACATTCAAAAACTAACAAAAATTGGTAGATGTGGTATACAAAGGTAACACAAAACATCTCCAAAGACCCCTGAAAGCAATTTATATATTATGTCAAAAAATTTTCCACATTGTTACAATCATATTAATTATATTAGTAATTACCGTTATAAACGGGGATTAACACCCGCATCATACGATTTTTCCCAAAATTGATTCTTAAGATTTATTCCACTAAATTTGTGAAAATTAACGATTCTTAGAAACACGTGTAACGAATACAATGTCAAAAGTAAAAGTGAAAAATTTCCAGACAGAATATTACCAACTTAAATAAATCTAGAACTAGCAACTTCCAATAGTAACAAACCCCAAACTTATATTACTTTATTAAACATTTTTAATTAGGTTCAAATAAATGTTACTTAAATTATTGATATCCGTTTTGAAATTAACCGTATTGAATTTTTGTGTGTAAAACATTTCTTTAAATAACCTTTTATGGAGGTTATTTTCATAAGCTAGAATTTGTTTACCATTGAAATCAAAATTATGACCAAATTGTACATGGTGGTTACATAAAGCAGTGTTATCCAATTTGTTTTTAATAGAATACATGTGTTGTTTAATACGTTTTTTAACATATTGTGACGTTTGTCCAACATATGATTTGGAGCAATTTTTACAATCAATTTTATATACTAAGTTAGATCTGTCATCAATTGGCACTTTAGTTTTAAGTTTGGTATGAAAGTTATTAATAGTATTAAAATTTTTAAATGAAATTTGTGTTTGTTGAGTTTTCTTTAGAATAAATTGTTTGATTTTACATGTAACATTTGGGATGTAAGGTAAGGAAAAAAATTTCATATTGATAATATGTAGCTTATCAGTGTTTTTATTATATTTATGTCTATTATATATCCAGTGCAATCTTGTTTTAATATGCTTATTGATGAACGGAATTGGGTAATTATTTTTAATTAGAGCATGTTTTACTTTTTCTAGGTTGTTAGGTCGAAATTTTGGGTGTGATAATTTAATAGCTCTATCAACAAGTGAGTGAATTACACTGATTTTAAACTTAATGTGATTAACACCATTAAAATTAAGGTATCTTTCAGACCAAACTTCTTTGGTGAACCAATTAGTAATGATCATATACCCGTCATTAAACAACGTCATATCTAAGAAATTAATTTTACGTTTACTTTCGTTTTCGACAGTAAATTGTATTCTAGGGTGAAAGTTATTGAAAAGTTCAACCAGTTTATTAATATATTTAGGATTCATTAGCAAAATACAATCATCCACATAACGTTTATAAAAATTTATTTTACAATTCCAATAGTCTTCATTAATAATTTGTTCTTCAATATGTTCCAATACTAAATTGGCAATTACCGAAGATAGAGGACTACCCATAGCAGTTCCAAAGGTTTGTTTAAAAAAATGATCTTTAAATTGAAAATAGGTAGATTTTAGGATAAGTTCAGCAGCTTTAATAAAATTAGTTTCAGTAATTGAGGTAAATTTGGCAATATCCTGCCATTTATTTTTAATACAAGTAATCGCTAGGTCGATGGGTATATTAGTGAACAGTGATTGTACATCCAGACTAACTAATTGAAAATTTTTTGGTACCTTATAGTTCTTTATAAACTTATGGAACGCCCATGAATCTTTGGTATGAAAGATAGATTTGCCAACAATATTATTTAAAATTTTAGCTAAGAATTTAGAAAGTTTATAAGTAGGTGCTTGTATGTTGCTAACAATAGGTCTAAGTGGTATATTTGGTTTATGTATTTTTGGTAAACCATAAATTTTAGGTGAAACTGAATTATTACTTTTCAAACGTTTGTATGTATTTACATCTATCTGATTACCATTTTTCCAAGTGAGAATAATATTATTGATTTCATTTTCAATTTTACTGGTCGGATCAGAATCTAAATTTTTATAAGTGTTATGATCATTAAGAAGTGATAGCATTTTTTCCTCATATAAAATGGATGGCATTATAACAGTTTTATTAGCTTTATCACATTTAGTAATAATTAGATTTGGGTTGTTTTTGATAAATTTATTAGTTTCAGAAATACTTTTATGGATTTGTTCTTGATATTTGTGATTTTTATTTTTTTTATTAGTACAATAGTTTGTAAGTAGGTGAGCTGTTTGTGCTCTAATTTCATTTTTAATATCATAATCTAAATTTTTAATTATATATTCAGTGTCAGCTAGAATTTGTGGGATAGGAATATTATTATTAACCAGAGTGGTTTTTGGATCTTGTTGTTTATAAAGAACTATAAGGTACCAAAAAATTTTCAATTAGTTAGTCTGGATGTACAATCACTGTTCACTAATATACCCATCGACCTAGCGATTACTTGTATTAAAAATAAATGGCAGGATATTGCCAAATTTACCTCAATTACTGAAACTAATTTTATTAAAGCTGCTGAACTTATCCTAAAATCTACCTATTTTCAATTTAAAGATCATTTTTTAAACAAACCTTTGGAACTGCTATGGGTAGTCCTCTATCTTCGGTAATTGCCAATTTAGTATTGGAACATATTGAAGAACAAATTATTAATGAAGACTATTGGAATTGTAAAATAAATTTTTATAAACGTTATGTGGATGATTGTATTTTGCTAATGAATCCTAAATATATTAATAAACTGGTTGAACTTTTCAATAACTTTCACCCTAGAATACAATTTACTGTCGAAAACGAAAGTAAACGTAAAATTAATTTCTTAGATATGACGTTGTTTAATGACGGGTATATGATCATTACTAATTGGTTCACCAAAGAAGTTTGGTCTGAAAGATACCTTAATTTTAATGGTGTTAATCACATTAAGTTTAAAATCAGTGTAATTCACTCACTTGTTGATAGAGCTATTAAATTATCACACCCAAAATTTCGACCTAACAACCTAGAAAAAGTAAAAAATGCTCTAATTAAAAATAATTATCCAATTCCGTTCATCAATAAGCATATTAAAACAAGATTGCACTGGATATATAATAGACATAAATATAATAAAAACACTGATAAGCTACATATTACCAATATGAAATTTTTTTCCTTACCTTACATCCCAAATGTTACATGTAAAATCAAACAATTTATTCTAAAGAAAACTCAACAAACACAAATTTCATTTAAAAATTTTAATACTATTAATAACTTTCATACCAAACTTAAAACTAAAGTACCAATTGATGACAGATCTAACTTAATATATAAAATTAATTGTAAAAATTGTCCTAAATCATATGTAGGACAAACGTCACAATATGTTAAAAAACGTATTAAACAACACATTTATTCTATTAAAAATAAATTGGATAATACTGCTTTATGTAACCACTATGTACAATTTGGTCATAATTTTGATTTCGATGGTAAACAAATTCTAGCTTATGAAAATAACCTCCATAAAAGGTTATTTAAAGAAATGTTTTACACACAAAAATTCAATACGGTTAATTTCAAAACGGATATCAATAATTTAAGTAACATTTATTTGAACCTAATTAAAAATGTTTAATAAAGTAATATAAGTTTGGGGTTTGTTACTATTGGAAGTTGCTAGTTCTAGATTTATTTAAGTTGGTAATATTCTGTCTGGAAAATTTTTTCACTTTTACTTTTGACATTGTATTCGTTACACGTGTTTCTAAGAATCGTTAATTTTCACAAATTTAGTGGAATAAATCTTAAGAATCAATTTTGGGAAAAATCGTATGATGCGGGTGTTAATCCCCGTTTATAACGGTAATTACTAATATAATTAATATGATTGTAACAATGTGGAAAATTTTTTGACATAATATATAAATTGTGTTACCTTTGTATACCACATCTACCAATTTTTTGTTAGTTTTTGAATGTACAAGAATTCAGATACTATAGGTATCAATAACCTTATATTTACTGGTAAGTGTACCGTTTTAGAGTTTGTTAAATATAACTACTACGTTTAGATCTATTTTTTAGTTAATGATGTTTAAGTCCATATGTAAAATAACAACTTTGTTGGATTGATATTATGTTAATTGACTAAGTCTGAAGAAGGGAACCAAGCATATGTTTGGAAATATGTCAGCTTCCCGAAACGTTACGTCACGTCACCTCATAATAAATTTCTACTTCGTACATCATGAAACCACTGTGTTTTTATTCTAGTTTAGAGTAAGTAGTTACTAACTACTAAGTGAGTTTCGTGGTTTTTGTCGATTTAAATTTTGAACCGTTATAGTGATCTTTCTATCAAGTCTCAAAATAAATTAAAAATTACGGTTCGTGATATTTAATGTTATAAAATTTATTTTCCTATATTATCCAAAGCTAATATATATTCACACTTATTCTAAATCAACTAACATAAACTGTGACAATAATAAACAACTGGACGTCCTGATTGAGACGGCGGCGTCGGGGCGTCCTTACTTCCACTCGCTCGATGCGACAGCTTATTGTTGTCGAAGTCGCTTCTGGAAAATAGATTTTAATACACCCTAGTTACACTCAATAATGACCGTAATATTTAAATGATTAATAACGTGGTGTTTAATTAATTATTTATGCTGGATACGGCCCTGTCTATAAAAGAAAAGAATTTATAAACAAACTACTGGTTATTCAAAACGAGGGTTGCGCGAATCTAGGTCACTAGTGAAAATCGATATCCCGAGTTCATGATAGTACGCATGACGGTTGTACCGGTCTAATTGCGTGCGGCTCTTTACCTTTAGTAATTTCTGGAAGACGGACAGGCGCGTATGCTTCGTGGAGCAATTTACTTTCGCGATGTATTATGTTGGAAAATATGACTTATCTTCAGAGGTTTATTCTCGCATTAAATGTAGACTGAGCGGATTATACAAGTTTGGTTGTATAATTAATATCTGCACGTTATCTGAGGGGATGTAATTTTATGGCGATGATTTCCTTTATGCAAATGAACGAAATCTCACGTAGATATAACTGAACGTTACTTACTGGTATACGCACAAAACGCGTATTTATTAAAGGCGGTTTATACTTGCGGAATAAGCTGGTGGAAAACAATTAATTGATTGCTTTCTTGAAATCCAATTACTTATCGCGTGGGTATCGGTGTACGGTATTCTTCTACTACAGGTCTTTGACGGATACTCTACGTTTAATTCGTTTGTGATTACAGGCACTTCGGTCTTTGCCAGCGAGCTGGTGAATTCAGGTGTTTAGAATGTAAGTGAGAGTAAATGATAAAAGCTGCAGGTCTATACAGTCCTACTTAGCTCTCGTCGTCAGGTATATGTTAGCGTGGTGGGTGTAATCTCCCGACTACCTCGTGGCTTTTGCCCGTGGCGGTCTGGGGGTTGGTGTGTGTTTGGGTTTGTGATCTCCCGACTACCTCGTGGCTTTTGCCCGTGGCGGTCTGGGGTTTGGTGTGTGTTTGCGTTTGTGATCTCCCAACTACCTCGTGGCTTTTGCCCGTGGCGGTCGGGGGTTTTAGTGTGTGCTGGTGTTGATGAGTACTGAATTAGTCTACAAACTTACGTGTCGTTAATCACAAAGATCGAGGATAGCTATTGATTTACAAAAGGATCGCGGTGCGCGGTCGTAAATACAGGGAGCTAAACTCGCGGTGGCGATCACTAGGTCTGCGGCGATTTACTTTCAAACAACCGTCACGTGCAGGTTTTCTGGAATCGGAGTTAGTCTAACGGACTAACTAATACATGAGCTGGTGAAACCAACTAAATAATTCTCGGCGGCGGGATGCGTTTACGTGGCGCGACGGAACTCTTCTACGGCGGCTGGTCGGTTACGGTTACGGCTATACTTCTCGATGCGTCGGTTTTAAATACCGATAGATAGAGATCTATAGATAGATATATATTTTTAAGGTGCGCGGCGCGGTTTTTATAGAGGACCCTCGGTAGGCGGTGGTGGCTTCTGTTTGGGGGAATCCTATTTGTAATTGGCGGAGATTACTCTGACGTATAAAACTTTCGATGTTTTATGAAATCTACGTTGGAGTGGAAACAAATTAATTTTTGTTGTGCAATCAAACGAAATAATGAGAAATATTAAGTTAGGTACTGAGTAATACGGAATACTAAGAAATATTAGATTAAGTTTTGCAGGTGGTTGAATACTAAGAAATCTTACATTATTTCTTTTACGAGGGCTGATTGTTAAATAATTAATTAATTAAAAAATTTTGAAGTAATGACTTGCGGTTCGTTACATACCACCCTCTCTTCCACAAAATCCGTCCTTTTTACTTTCATTCTTCCTCCCTCGGGCAGGCAGATGGTTACGCGTCGGCGATTCCGTTTCTGGCGTCGGGTCGCGGAACGCGAGATCGGTACGGTCGGGGGCGGCATCAATATTTCGGGCTTAATCTCGTGTATGCTTAATATTTTAATACGTCCCGTCACTTCTTCGGTTTGTCGGAGGTGTGTGGGCGTCTCGGGTGTTCGCGGCCGTCCGTCAGCGTGCAGTCGCGGCGGCGAAAACTCCCATGCACATTCCATTTTGGAAGGACCTGGAGACGGCGTTCTGGGTTCGGGTGACGTCGACTGTTTTTGTACCGGTGATCGGTCCCGTACTAGCGATCGATGTCGTGTCAGGAAGGCGGCGGGAAGACCTTCTGTCCCAGGCTGGCGATAACACTCGGGCAGCCATGGAGTAATGCGGCGTCGGTTTTTCTTAACTCTTGGTTGGACGGGTGCCATTTTACATAAGATATCAGTCCGGGGTAAGTTTTGGTCTTTTATATGATGTTGAAAGCGCGCGTCTCTGATAGCCGTTAACATTGTGTTATTTTCATTGGTCACTGGATTCGCCTGATTAGCGACGTCAGATGCGTTCTTCAAATCTTTAACGTGCGCTACTCCCGCGCTTTTCCTACTGCCGGGTTCTCGGAGTTCAACAATAACAGGCGATCTTACTTTATAAATTAGGTAAGGTCCGTCGTATTTTTCTGCTAATTTCGATGTAAATTCTTTCGCTTTACTTGAGAGATGGCGGGTTTTCCGGTAAACAAGATCTCCTTCTCGGGGGCGGTATGCTCTATGGCGTAGATTGTAATGCTTCCGCTGAATCTCAAAATTCTTTGATAAAGCGTCTCTGGCTAATTCTTGCAGGTCTTTGTCCGGTCCGTGGATTCCACTTATCCCTCTATTTGCGGATTTTTGTAACGGTATGCGGGTTCCGGCAATTTCAATCTGTTTGCTATGCAGGTGTAGTGTAGCTTGCACATATTCTAAGAAATCTAATCCGACTACTACGTCGGTGGATAGCTGGGGCATGTAATATCCTGGTATCTGGAGTACATGGTTTTCTACGGTGGCAGGAAAAATATATAACCCTCTAGTTTCGGCTAGTGAGCTATCGGCTAGGCGTACGGTTGTGCACAACGTTGTGTACAGGGATGTACTTGGTTCATTCTCAAAAGGTTCTTTACCTTTTCTCCTATATAGGTGCGGGAAGCTCCGGTGTCTATCAGTGCGTATATACGGGTTGTAAATACTTCAATTTTCGGGAATAAACGGTCATCGGTGAGGCGGGGAGTCAAAGGGGTTGTTTTCCTGGTGTTGAAGGTTTTCACTGTCTGTAACCAGGCAGACCATTCTTGGGCGGGTGTAATTTTTCCAGGTTTCCGGGCCGGGGAAGTTAAAGGTTCCTGGTGTATCTTTACCGGCGCGTGAAGTTTTCCGACCACGGGCACGGACAATCGCGAGATAGGACGTTCTCTTTTCTGCATCTGAAGCAAAAAGCTTTAAACGGTCCTTTGCACTTCTCTCTAGTATGGCCGGTCTGTCCACATCTCCAACAGACGGTGGTTGTTCGGTTGGACGTGACGGAATTCGGAGCGGTGTTCGTTCTCTTAATTTCCTCTGCGTGTCTAGGTGCCGGTGTTTCTTGAGTGGGAGTGAATCCGCTGAAATGTACTTTCGGGCGACTAGGACTGGTAGACGGTGAGTGTCCTCTAGGTGGTAACATTTCAAATTGCGTGGCCAATTCGAGGAGTTCGGCCAGGTTATTAAAATCTCGTTGACGGATGTAATATTTATACTCAACGCGTAGGTTATCATATACTCGCTGTAGCTGAGCGTCTCGGGACATGTCACCATGCCGACGAATAAGGGTGAGAATTGCGGTAACGTATTCTGCAGCCTTTTCTCGCGATTTTTGTAGTCGGTTCCGGATTTCTTCTTCTAACTGGAATTGGTGTCGTGGCGGTAAGAATTGTGTTTTAAAGCTGGTGACAAAGTCGTGCCAAGTCGTCCAGGATCGTTGGTTATTCCGGTACCATAGTAATGTGTTTTCTTTTAACAATTCAGGAAGTGCTACCAACAAGTCGCAATCCGCGATGTTGTAACAGGATTGTAACTCACCTAATCTTTCTAAGAATGATATCGGGTCACTTATTCCATCATATTTTATGCCCCATTTGCGAATTCTGTCGCAAATGTCTGCTCGTCTGGTGCCGGTTACGTCTGAGTTTCCAGGTGCTGAAGACGGTAGCTGTACAGCGTATTGTACAGTTTCTGGTATCATGACGGTTACTTGACCTTCTCCCGTACGTAGATATCTAATTATCCGGGTTCGTAGTGTGTCTACATTTCCTCCGGTGTCCAGTTTGTATTTTCGGCTTCCTCTACTAACTCCTCTTTCTTCAGGTGATATATCCATCCTACTCGTTTGTCGATTTCTTCTCCGGTCTTTGTAGTACTTATTCTGTAACAGATTGATTATTTAATCTGGAAAGAAATGAATTATTTTCCGGTGCGTCTGGTTGTCCTCGGAATCTGTAACAGGAATTATTCAATGTGTTCAGTGTTAGTGTGCTATTTTATGTACGCCCCAACGTTAGGGTGCCATTTTATGTAAGGTCCTTTCTTACAATTTTTATATTTGCCGCGGCTAAACTGCAATCGGTCTTTAAATTTAAACTAAAGAGGGGGGTGGGTTCGTCGGTATCTTTAATCTTAGCTCTACACTGTCCACATAAAATAATTAAAATAAAATGGTTTAAAAATATATTTTCCTATATTATCCAAAGCTAATATATATTCACACTTATTCTAAATCAACTAACATAAACTGTGACAATAATAAACAACTGGACGTCCTGATTGAGACGGCGGCGTCGGGGCGTCCTTCCTTCCACTCGCTCGATGCGACAGCTTATTGTTGTCGAAGTCGCTTCTGGAAAATAGATTTTAATACACCCTAGTTACACTCAATAATGACCGTAATATTTAAATGATTAATAACGTGGTGTTTAATTAATTATTTATGCTGGATACGGCCCTGTCTATAAAAGAAAAGAATTTATAAACAAACTACTGGTTATTCAAAACGAGGGTTGCGCGAATCTAGGTCACTAGTGAAAATCGATATCCCGAGTTCATGATAGTACGCATGACGGTTGTACCGGTCTAATTGCGTGCGGCTCTTTACCTTTAGTAATTTCTGGAAGACGGACAGGCGCGTATGCTTCGTGGAAGCAATTTACTTTCGCGATGTATTATGTTTGAAAATATGACTTATCTTCAGAGGTTTATTCTCGCATTAAATGTAGACTGGGCGGATTATACAAGTTTGATTGTATAATTAATATCTGCACGTTATCTGAGGGGATGTAATTTAATGGCGATGATTTCCTTTATGCAAATGAACGAAATCTCACGTAGATATAACTGAACGTTACTTACTGGTATACGCACAAAACGCGTATTTATTAAAGGCAGTTTATACTTGCGGAATAAGCTGGTGGAAAACAATTAATTGACTGCTTTCTTGAAATCCAATTACTTAGCGCGTGGGTATCGGTGTACGGTATTCTTCTACTACAGGTCTTTGACGGATACTCTACGTTTAATTCGTTTGTGATTACAGGCACTTCGGTCTTTGCCAGCGAGCTGGTGAATTCAGGTGTTTAGAATGTAAGTGAGAGTAAATGATAAAAGCTGCAGGTCTATACAGTCCTACTTAGCTCTCGTCGTCAGGTATATGTTAGCGTGGTGGGTGTAATCTCCCGACTACCTCGTGGCTTTTGCCCGTAGCGATCTGGGGGTTGGTGTGTGTTTGCGTTTGTGATCTCCCGACTACCTCGTGGCTTTTGCCCGTGGCGGTCTGGGGGTTGGTGTGTGTTTGCGGTTGTGATCTCCCGACTACCTCGTGGCTTTTGCCCGTGGCGGTCTGGGGTTTGGTGTGTGTTTGCGTTTGTGATCTCCCGACTACCTCGTGGCTTTTGCCCGTGGCGGTCTGGGGTTTTAGTGTGTGCTGGTGTTTATGAGTACTGAATTAGTGTCGTTAATCACAAAGATCAAGGATGGCTATTGATTTACAAAAGGATCGCGGTGCGCGGTCGTAAATACAGGGAGCTAAACTCGCGGTGGCGATCACTAGGTCTGCGGCGATTCACTTTCAAACAACCGTCACGTGCAGGTTTTCTGGAATCGGAGTTAGTCTAACGGACTAACTAATACAGGAGCTGGTGAAACCAACTAAATAATTCTCGGCGGCGGGATGCGTTTACGTGGCGCGACGGAACTCTTCTACGGCGGCTGGTCGGTTACGGTTACGGCTATACTTCTCGGCGGCGGGATGCGTTTACGGGGCGCGTTTTTAAATACCGATAGATAGAGATCTATAGATAGATATATATTTTTTTAAGGTGCGCGGCGCGGTTTTTATAGAGGACCCTTGGTAGGCGGTGGTGGCTTCTGTTTGGGGGAATCCTATTTGTAATTGGCGGAGATTACTCTGACGTATAAAACTTTCGATGTTTTATGAAATCTACGTTGGAGTGGAAACAAATTAATTTTTGTTGTGCAATCAAACGAAATAATGAGAAATATTAAGTTAGGTACTGAGTAATACGGAATACTAAGAAATATTAGATTAAGTTTTGCAGGTGGTTGAATACTAAGAAATCTTACATCATTTCTTTTACGAGGGCTGATTGTTAAATAATTAATTAATTAAAAAATTTTGAAGTAATGACTTGCGGTTCGTTACAAAGTTTCATAACAGGTATTCAGAATTACAAATGTTCAATATGGGAGCCCCTTGTGACACGACAGATGTCAAGCCTGTAATCAAGCTCTCGCCATACGTTGTCGAGAGTTTCTTGATTGATTGTTTCGATGGCATTGGCAATCCGTCGCTGGACATCAAGTATGCTCTGTGGTAATGGTGGTATATACACTTTATCCTTGATGTATCCCCACAAGAAAAAATCACAGGGGGTGATGTCCGGAGATCTTGGAGGCCAGTTCTAGAGTGCGTCATCATTTGGACCAACACGCCCGATCCATCTCTCAGGTAGCAGATTGTTAAGTTCAGCCCTAACACCCAAGTGGTAATGTGGAGGGGCGCCATCCAATTAGATGAATTAGAATGAAATCTGGGGAATCTTGCTCTAATTGTGGTATAAGCCATTCCGTCATCATGTCCAAGAAAACCATTCCATTTATTGTTTGTTCAATAAAGAAGAAAGGCCCGTACACTTTATTGTAAGCAATAGCACAAAACACATTAACTTTAGGTGAATCACGCACGTGCTCAATGTAAGTGTGTGGGTTCTCCGAGCCCCATATTCTTACATTATGTCTGTTTACTTTACCACATAAGTGGAACGTTGCTTCATCACTAAAGACCACACGCTGTAGAAAGTTTTCATCCTCAATCAAAACTTGCATGCACTCACAAAAAGAGAGTCTTTTAACTTTGTCATTTTGTTTTAATGCTTGAAGCAGTTGAAGTTGGTAAAGTTTGAATTTAATACGTTTACGTAAAATTTTCTAAACTGTTGGCTGTGGTATACCGAGCTCTCTGCTGCATTTAACAGTAGATTTCTGTGGACTGCGGGTAAAACTTTCCCTTACCTGCTCCACAACTTCATTGCTCACTGACGGCCTTCCAGTTGATTTCTTTTTACAAATGCAGTCATTTCTCTTAAACTTCAAGGACCACTTGCGAATAGAGTGATTGCTAGGAGGATCTTCATTAAATCTGGTTCTAAAGTGACGTTGAACACTAATAACTAATTGGTTAACGTGATAATCTAGCGCACAAAATGCTTTCTTGTTTTCAAATTCAGCCATTGCACAAAACTGTCAACAATGGACTTAAGAAACAACTGATACATACCGAAATCAATGTAAACAAAACTTTATGAGCTTTTCTTTCCAGCGGTACCAACCAAAATGGTTTTAATACATAATATTCCACTGACATATGCAATCGAAATCAGGAACATCAATTGTAATAACCCTGTATTTATATAAATCTTTGTATATGTGCAATATTATATAGTTTGCTCTGTAATTGGCTTTTGCTGTTGGGCAATAAAGGTTATTATTATTATTATTATTATTATTATATATGTATATATATATATATATATATATATATATGAGATGGTTTGAAATAGACATAATAAAGGGGCTAGAGTTTATCGAGCTTAAATTCTATATAGTATACAAGTTTAAATAAAATTGAAGAAGTATACAGTTCGTTATGAGAAAAATAGTATAAGACTATGACAATATGGTTTGATGCAACAAAACAGGCTTTGTTATGCACAAGGTTGGTATATTCATAAAAGCAATATATATATATATATATATATATATATATTCTGTTGTATATTATTTCAGTGTTAATCGTAGCTCTTCTGGTATCCAGTTCATAACACGAAGCAGGAGCAGATATTACCAACCTGAGGGAGGCAAATGAGACTTTTGAAACGTCGTTTTGCAACAAACGGTTTTTGATAGCAGAAGACACGATCAACATAGAAACAGACAAAACGCACGCAGCAAGCAAATACGCACGACAACGCACACAAACACAAAAAAAAACAAAAAAACAAAAAAACACAACAAAAAAAAAAAACAAAAACAAAAAAAAAAAAATAAAAACAAAAAAAAAAAATAAATATAAAAAAATATATAATATTCATATAAAAACATAATAAATAATAAAAATAAACAATATATATATAATATAATAAATATATATATAATATATACATAAAAAAATAAAAAATAAAAATAATCACAAACCAACAAATAACACAAAACACACAAAATACCAATACCAAAAAAATAATAAAATTAAAACCACAATATAAAAATAAAATACATATATACTACATAAACACACAAAAACAAAACTACAAAAACACACAAACAATAAAATAAAACAAACACCATAATACCATATTATACATTACACACAAAATTTCACATTCTACACACACACACAAAGAACACAAAAAAACAAACAAACAAAACGCACGAAAAACGCAAAACGCACGCACGCAAACGCACGCACGCACGACGCACGCAACGCACGCACGCACGCAAAAAAAAAACGCACGCAACGCACGCACGCACGCACACGCACGCACGCACGCACACGCACACGC
>JARFJB010002472.1:4447500-4492500 GCA_036346205.1 Vesta saturnalis | reverse complement strand
TTCTAGATCTCTTTCTTACATCAAACCCTTTTGTTTATAAAACTTCCGTTCTTTCGCCTTTAGGTCTTTCCGACCATTGTCTAATAGAAATCATTTCTACTGTACCTAATTCTACTGTTGTTCGTAAACCGTTAGAACCTTGTGGTGTTTTAAGTCAGCTCGATGGAGTGATTTACGGGATTTCTTTGCAACCTTTCCATGGCGTGAATATTGTTTTAAGTCGTCCTCTTCTTCGGACATCGCTCTTTCAGTATCTGAAGTCATCCTTATGGGAATGGAATTATACATTCCCAAAAAACAGTACCGTATAGGTCATTCACGTTCCCAACCCTGGTTCAATAAGGCTTGTGCTGATGCAATATCTTTAAAAAATAAATGTTACATTAAATGGAAATCTAATAAATCGGTTGACAGTCATGTAGAATACGTTGGTGCTAGAAATATCTCCAAAAGTGAAATCACTAAAACTAAAAAGTTATTCGAACAACGAAAATGCAATGAACTAGCTACATCTCCTTTAGGCAGTCGTAAATTTTGGTCTTTAGCTAAAGCCATTAGTAAAAACTTTGGAACATCTTCATTTCCCCCCCTGACGTCTATTGACGGATCGGTAGTTGCTGATTCTGTGGACAAAGCCAATGTTTTTGTGGATTTGTTTGCATCAAACTCGTGTCTCAATGATTCTGGAAAAGATGTGTCCCTAGTCAACTCTCCTTCATACTCTATGAAACCAATTCATTTTCGGTACAAGCTCTTGGAATCGATCATCAGTAGGCTTGATCTCAATAAGGCGACTTGCCCAGACGGTATCCCAGGTATTGTCTTAAAGAAATGTTCCCCCGAACTAGTACCAGTCCTATCTAAGCTCTATACGATCTCTATGTCTTCTGGGGAATTCCCTTCATAATGGAAGTTAGCAAATGTTCAACCTACTCCCAAAAAAGGCGATAAGACTGATCCCTCAAACTACCGACCAATTGCCATCACTTCCATTTTGTCTAAAATCATGGAAAAAGCCATCAATCAGCAATTGCTCACGTTCCTTGAAACTAACAAACTCCTTAGTGACCCCCAATATGTGTTTAGGCAAAGTCGTTCAACATGCGATCTTCTTTCATATGTGACCCAAGTTTGGAACATTACAGTAGAGCAGTCCGGTGAAACAGTTGTAGTCGCTTTAGATATCTCAAAGGCATTTGATCAAGTTTGGCATAAGTGTTTACTTGCCAAACTCACCTTGTTTGGGTTAAATGATACGCTCATCAACTGGGTTTCTAGTTTCCTTGATAAAAGACGAATACGTGTTGTAGTTGATGGCTTTTTTTCAAAAGAAGTTAGCATTAACGCGGGCGTACCACAGGGATCCATTATAGCGCCTAAACTTTTTCTGCTGTACATAAATGACCTTATTTCTTCAACAACTAACCCCATCCATTGCTTTGATGACGATAGCACTCTTCACTGTAGTTCATCTCAGTCTACTCATAGTGATAATCCACCTTCTATGTCAAATCAAGAAATTAAAGTTGAAATTGCAAATTCAGTCAACAAAGACATTCAACGTATTCTCGATTGGGGAAGCAATAATCTAGTTAAATTTAATGCTAACAAAACTCAGTGTTGCCTTATGTCCGCCAAAAAAGGTCGATTATTTCCTGTGGTACGTATGAATGGCTCAGTTCTTAAGTTTTCAGACTCTATTACTCTGTTGGGTATGACTGTATCCTCAAATCTCTCATGGGTTGACCATCTTCTGTCAGCTACCAAAACAGCTGCTCGTAAAGTAGGCTTTTTGTACAGATCTAAGCAGTACTTTACCTCTCGACAACTCCTTCTGCTGTATAAGGCCCAAATTCGGCCTCATATGGAATACAATTCTCATCTCTGGGTTAGTGCTCCCCAATACGCTCTCGATATCGTTGGTCGTATTCAAAAGAGAGCGATTAGGCTTATTAACGACTCGTCCTTAACTTCTCACATACAGTCCCTCGAGCATAGAAGGATGATTTCAGTTATTTCTTTGTATTATCGTTATTACAACGGCTATTGTGCTGCTGAATTATATTCTTTGATACCATCTCGGGCTATCTTCGCTCATTCACATAATCAGTATGCAGTACAAATCTCCACTTGACGTACCAAACGGGCGTAATCCACATTTTTCTACACGGCTTCTAAACTCTGGAATGATCTCCCTCGTTCCTGTTTTCCTCTTATTTATGATATGAGAAAATTTAAGGTAGCTGTTCATAGGCATCTATTGGCAATTAATTATCCCTCTATCCATCCTCCTAAGCGTTCCTGAGAGCTTTAGAACGATAGGCCAAATTTAGCCTGTCCAGAATCATAAAAAAAAATAGCCCATTAGCAGAATGGCCACCAAGATCTCCGGACCTAACCCCATTAGATTTTTTCCTATGGGGTACGATCAAGAATAAAGTGTATAAATCGCGGCCTCAAACAATCCAAGATCTTCGAGTTCGAGTAAGAAACGCTTGCGCCGAAATAACCCAAGGCCAATGGTACAAAGAAATCTTTTAAGGCGATATGAAAAATGCATTGAACTTCAAGGAGATCTTGTGGAAGCTTCTACAATCTAGTATGTCTTTGTTTCATTATAACATAATACATACAATAATGTTCAGTTTTGTTTCATTTTTCGGATTGTTTGTTACAAATAAATCTTGTTCTAGTAGATGTTCTTAATACATAATTTTTTTTCTATTCGACATTTTTCAACGAAAATTGGTATCCATCTGTTTTAAAAGATGCTGAAGACAGTGGCGTAGAAATATTTTCAATAAAAAGTGCCTAGCACTTTTTCTTAATTTTTGACTTTAAAAAACTGCCATTGTAAGCCTTGGTTTCATGAATTTAATATACAGTTTTTTGTCCTTCATTCATTCATAAATAACCATTTTACAAGAGTGTTCTGGTTTTAAGTGGGCCACACTGTATATATATATATATATATATATATATATATATATATATATATATATATATATATATATATATATATATATATTAAACTCAAATAGCACGTAAGTATACTACAAACGCGTTTTGTACGTGCATACGTTAGGTTGCATTTGAAAGTTCACTGTACGGTCTTCAAACGAAAGGTTTACATGCATAGGTTTATACATAAAGGGTTATCAAAAGAGAATGAAGGTTGGTTTACGTTAAAACCCCAAATTAGCGGAAATATCAATAACTTTTTTCTTTGTTTAAAAGCTTGTTAAACGAAAGGTTTGTGCTTTTATGAGAAAATTTAATAGAATCCCTCTATTAAAGAAAATTTGTAATTAAATGTGCTTGTTTCTAAATTATCTATAAACCTTACAATAAGCATATATCTAAACGCATGTACACAATTTTGTTGGGCGTAAACCGATTGACTGATAACAAAAGATCCTCGTTCGCAATAATAGATAGCACAACTGTAAATGATGACAAATATAAGTAAGGGTTGAGTGAAATGCGAAAATTATACTTATATAGTAATAGAAACTCATAAGTAGAAAACAAATAATGAAATAAAGTGTCATAGTCTTATTCACCGACAATAGTTCTAAAATAAACAGTTGTTGGTAGTTAAATAAATAAAGAAAACTCGTACTTATTAATTGAGGAACTAAAATATGACAGAGAAATAAGAGCAGCTGAAGTTAAAATTAAAGTATATAGTTGATGTATGGACACGAGGGGAGCGCTACGCTACAACGACGAGATTTGCACTTTGCTATTTTTGGATCAAACAAACGTCTTTAACTTAGTGTCTCTTAACATAATTTTAAACAAACTGCAACTTTATAATTTTACTGATCAAAGCAGTAAATTGATTATTTTATTTGAGTGGTCGTTGGTAAATTCGGGACATTGGGTGTTTTGCAGGGTTCCATAATTAGACCTATATTTTTATTCATGTATGGGAAACGGTTAACATGAAACTGGAATTTGACTGCAACTTTTAATTGAACTGGATTAAGCATGTGAATTCATTAACGATTTCTCCATACTTTTTGGTTTTAAGGTTGAGAAAACCTCATTTAGCGGCCCAAAGAGATGGTTTATCATTTAAAACCCGACTACAATATGGATCTGAAAGAACCTTCCAATGCATTTTCCCGAGGACATCTGTAGTTAATGTAGGTCGTGCGTTATCGTGCAGTAGAATAACACTCCTTATTAAACAGTGCCTTCTTTTTAACTGAAATGCAAGCTTAACTTTTTGAGTAAGGAAGTTATAACAATAGGGATACCCTTACTGTCGCAAAAGACCAAAAGACATTGGACATTATTTTACCGTTTTACAGTGATGTGAGGTGAGCGAGGAATTTAAAAACGTATCCCTAATTCGAATATGGAATAAGTCGTGATACAACAAAAGAATGTAAAGCTGATATGAAGTTCTTGTGCCATGGTAGCAGAAAAGGCTACAAGTTCCTCTCCTTATATTGTTTTAAAACCTTACAAGATTCATTATATAAGTAATATTTATTAATCATGCAATGTTATTAATTTTACTTGTATTAGTACTAAATGCAACGGGGTTTCAACTTTTACGGTTTCAATCAATGTTAATGTAATATCAGATTAACATTTTTTTTTATATCACTTCAGTCAAGTTCCAATTCGGGTAGCCAACTATTTCATTATAAATTGAAACTTACTCGTATTTTAACGGTATCTGCCTATTCTCATCGTTTAATTTCTTCAGAAGTTTAGCACAAGTTGCCAACCCTCAGTTTAAAGTTATTGTACCGTGGTTCAAGATTAATTATGTAAGTTATACTTGTTACTCATCTAATTTTTTAAATTTTACTTGTTTTAGTATTAAATACATTGCCCTTATTTTTCAACTATCCTTCTTATTTTTTTGTTATGGTTTACCATTGCATTATTTTAATGTAAGTATTCTGATCGTTCTAGTTAGTGCATTACTTTTAGTTACTTGATGATGACAACATAACTGTCGAAACATGTCGCTTTAACTTCACTTTAACTTTAATTTCCACTTTCGGAAAGAAATATTTTTTAGAACATTCTCATTGTTATAGTCGAGAATGAAATTAGCACGGAAAGTAACACATAAAAGTGCACAGGTCTAACTTGGTGGGACAGAGCCGTGGTCGTATTTCTGAATTTAAATACTAAAGGTGGTTTGTCGTATGGTCGAAAGTCACCAATAAGGGTGAGTCGCGTTCGGGAAAACTCCGTGTAATGGGCGCCAGTCTGTTGTCAAAACAAAATCGGTAAGAATACACACGTAGATAAATCAGCTCCAAACAGACAAGTCTCTCACTTACCTTTACGTTGACTACCTCCAGGTGCACGTAAGTGGTGCTCCGGGAACTTTAGCCCTAGAACAATTCTCAAAATATTCACACGTCTTTGAATAATCTGAAGCGTGCGAGCAATTCAGCTGTTGGGATCAATGACTTTCCTTATCCTAATTTTAAGTTATGCTTCACCCACCGCTTGTAAACAAAATACACACAAAAAAACAATGCTAAATATTTCGTTTAAGTAGTGATAAGTCAAAATCCAAATACTAGTCATCTACAAAATTCTGGCATTCGTTAAACTCAAAAGAAAAAATTAAATTTAAAACTAGACAAACTACAATATTCTCTAGTTTGTTACTTGTTACGTTAAAAAAACTATTTGATATCTAAGGAAAATATTGCATGAAATTAAATACACCAAATCAGGAGTTTTCCACCGAGTCACTTTCATATCACCTTAATGAAATGTAATCAATAAAATTAACTTAATATCATATCTTATATTCAAATCTCGGAAATACCAACTTTCGTTATTTATAGCTTTCGCTGTTCGGGAGGAGATTACGAATAAGCTTAGTAAATTCAATTAATGACCCATCTATTCAATGAACATAAGTAAAACACAACGACAGTATAGGTGCATAAACGTAGGTTGCATCAATTTGTGGCCAGCTATCTTAAAAATTTGGACTAGGGGGAATACCCTGCACCTATTTCTTAATTGGTCTAACTTGAAGGTTACGCTCTCCAATATTACATTAAATTTTGAAGATAACGTTACTTAAATACCGTTAAAATTCAAACCATTTACGTAAACAATTGTACACTCAAAGTAACCAATTTTACTGCGTGAAATTTTTTTACACAAAAATCTGAAGTACATTCAAATAATCAACCTTAAAATATTGAGACCGCAGATGAAAGTAATTCGTCAAACTTAATTAAAATAACATCAATGGACTAACACCTCAACAAAGACGACTACGTTCACCTGCCCATTTCCGTATAATTTGGCAAAAGCACTATCGATTGTGGAATAAACAGAAACACCATTAATATACAAAGTTAGAGTACCTTCTAGAAGTACTCTCTGAATTTTCACCTCTAGGTTCCTTGGCGACGCTCTCGTCAGGAAAATTTCTTACTACCAATAGGCCGCAACGAAGTGTAGCAACTTCCAAATGGCAAGCTCATTACGGTTGCGTTCTCAATTGATTATTTACAAGGCTATTTGTGATTAGTGTAAGTATTTACAAATTTATGTACAAGGAGACCTTCATTTGTTACGGCTGATCGCAATTAAACGTGAAGAAAAGTGTGTCTACACAACAGTTTTTTACTCGATAATGTCAATCCGAAAAATTGCTTTTATAAAACGTACGTAAACTACACCAAGTGTCCGAAAATCATACACTCCCTGGAGAGGAGAACCACTATATATATATATATATATATATATATATATATATATATATGTATATCCACCCAGACGGTGCTTTGCTTGAACACAACCTACCCGAGATGTTCGGTTCTCCAGGTCCTCGAGATCGCATACCACGCGTAACAGCTTACATCTTTAACACACGACGGTCAGACTGAGAGTCCCCGCTCAAATTAACCGCGCAAAAACGGCCTATTCACTCCTAATACCGCACCCTGTATCCAACCCGCGCTTTCACGCTTTAAGGACATGTGCTTTTAACGTTTATTTGAGTACAAACTGTAATCCAGAGAAATATTGCATCAACGGTAACGATAATTTCTTAACTCCAAACGGACTGAAATATTGTATCTTGACAGAAACACGGTGTCAATCTGTAAGGAACAGTTCCCAAAATGGCATCAGCGAAAATCTGATCCAAACAAACAACCTACAACGGTGATCTCGTCATTCGCCAATGCAGATTTGAACTTTTCTTATAAAAAAATACGTTTTACCTTTTAGAGCACTTTTAACTATATTGTTTATAATGAACGAACAGAAGTTAATTTTAAATAAATACGGTTAATTACATGCATATATATATATATATATATATATATATATATATATATATATATATATATATACAGGACGTTCAAACACACATGACATCATTTAATAGCTAAGAGGCATAACACTGTATCACTTTGCACAAACCAGAACATAGTTTCACCTTTCATAACGGAATTAATTTTATTTGTATATGAATACAGAAAAGCAACAACGCTGTTTTTCCGTGACGTTGCCGTTTACGTCAATTATTATCACGTTTTATTTTTATACGCGAGGTACCTTCTACGCGTGTGCGTCTGTATGATTGTAATCAAATTTTATAATTCATTATTTGTATGTTACATTTATATACGTGATGCAATGCCAATGTTTTAAATGTAATGTAAAGTGGGCAATTTTCAGTTAAAAATATCAGAAATGCAATTACTAAATTTCCAAAAATATCTACAAATAAATGTCTATATTTTATTATAACCTAACCTTAATAGCCCCGAGTGCAAACAAATTCAATGTAACTTGCATAGATGATCGTAAATACCTTAAAGCTTTGAAAGTGTCCAAAAATAAAGGAATGCGTAGGTAATTTACTTAAGTTACTTTAGGTAAATCAATACATAAAATCCAGGTGATAATTTAGTTCGAAATTAAAACACATGGCACCTGAATGCTCTTACCTAAAATATTTACATTAAATTATTTCCAAGGTATCCGAACCAAAAATTAAATCCATTGGCTTAAAACATCTTCCTTCAGGTATTTAAATTAAATATTGTAACTAAAAGTATTTCCAAGCAAGTTATAATAAAATCATCATAAGTATTTTAATTATGTATTGTAACGTAAAAGAAACCTGTAAAAAAGATAGGTTAATAATTTCTGAAAGAATATTAGCTGTGCCAATAACGACGTTGCTTCGAAAATCAAAATCACAAAATGGATGCTAAAAGGACAACATTTTCAGGATATACCTCTTCAACAACTAATGAAGGATTTTTAATAAATGGAAGCAGAAATCAATTTATCACATCGGTTTCAATATTTATTGGAGTATCCATCCAAGAATGATTTTAGTCCCCTTCCATCCAGTTATAGTACCAACTTCAAAATTTGATGGTTACATTTAATATCAAATCTTATAATGAGCAATTTTTATAAAAATATGTTACTCGTTAAGGAAGTAATTAAGCTTCCATCAAATTTTGGTAAAGAGGTATTCACAAATGAAGGTATTTGGTAGAAAGTACGTTTTGTGAATATCTCGAAAACCAGTAATTGAAGAAAACTTTGTTAAAGATAATTAAATTGTAGATAAGGTTTAAAAAAAGTTTTCTATATGGTAATAAAATAATTTAATCAAGTGAATGATCTGTGCATTAAAACGTTAGTTATTGTGACCATGGCATACCTGTTTAACAAATACTAATAATATAACAAATAATGGTCTTTTGCATCAATGTGTTTAAAAAATACACGTTGCTTATTGTGTAAAGTAGGAAGTAGGTGTTATTATATTTAAAAATTGTACTATGTAAAGAAAGAAAATATTATCAGACAGGTTCATTATTTATTTTTTTTCATAATTAAAAAATTTGCCAGCGTATATTTTTATAATTTTCCTCTGACCAGAATAATGGTAAGCTTCATTAGAGCTTGACCCACCTAAACCTTAGGAAAACGCAGGAAAAATTTTAATGATGAATTACTGAATTATTTTCTTTGTTTTGGCCATATTTATACTGGAGCGGACCAATGAATTAAAGTATACGATTTATTTACAAATAAAAATAAGTAAAAAAAAACATTTTTAAAAAACGCTTTTATTTCCAAATGTATTAAAAAGAATAAAATAATTTTTTTATCTACCCAGTAACATCAAAAATTTTTGTGACAATGTAGTTCCTTCCTGTAGTTCCTTGCACTTCATTGTTTAATAGGCTTTGTTATAAGTATAAGATATCATGTATGCCACACACACTTTTATTTTTAGTCACAAAAATTTTTGATGTTACTGGGTAGATAAAAAAATCATTTTATTCTTTTTAGTACATTTGGAAATGAAAGCGTTTTTTAAAAATGTTTTTTTACTTATTTTTATTTTCTACTTTTTAGTCGCTTGGGTGTAAGTTCTAACAAAGAAACTTAATTTTTCAAGACCCTAGTTTTATAAACAAAAATTTCGACCAAATTTGGCCACAAAAGTCAAAGCAAAAAAGACATATTCGTGTATTGTCATCAAGAATACGCATGTATGCCAAATTTCAGCTCAATCGGAGATCAGGAAGTTGTTGAAAATTCAATTACAATATTTGAACCGAACAGACAAAGTGAGTTGAATAAAAGCGTTAAAAAAGTAACTGGCTTATATAGAACTAAATAATTTGGATAGTTTCCACATGCAATATCTTGATTATTTTAAATAGGACACCCGGTATTTTATGTCATCGATAAATGTAATATTTGCGTGTCTTTGGAACTTTCCACATTTTCATAAAAGATGCGAATTTGTAACGTGTAAAAAAGAACAAAACTAAATAGGTATCTGTGACTTGATATTTAGGATTGTTATTTAAGGATTACTTGTTACTTATTTCTCTACCTTAATGATCTGAATTTTCTGTATTTACTGCCGTTACCATGTACGTTTTAATTCATAATGGATTGAATTATTTCTTTATCGTATTTTATAAAAGTTCTTAAAATAAACCTACTAGTGCCATCTATACGTGGGTTCTGGCTGGCTTTAAATTCATACATTTTATAGGTATCTGTCATTTTGCTAAATCACCACTAGATGGTGATACCATTGAATAATTACATATTACTAAACAGACTTTATTGAAATACATCTGTTTTAACATTTTGATTACAACCAAAAATTTGATAAGAAAATTTTGTTTAATGCCTTGCTCCTAAGGTGTGGTTTCTTAATGGCCATTCTCGTGTGGTGTAAAATATATTTTAGAAAATTTCTCTGGTAGCTGTTCTTCGGGGTGTAAATCACCATTTATACAGGAGAATTTTCTCAAAAAATTATTTCTTCAATTGGTGAAGTAATAAAATCGTTAGTAATGCGGATATAAAAAATATGTTACTTACACGCATATGGTAAGCTCGGTTTTCTTCAATCTCGTTATAATTAGAATCTTTCTTTTAAGCTTAAAATGCGATATTTAAATTAAAAGAAGTACATTTAACCAGTTCGTTATAAACCATCACATATAGCTCGACTTCGATCTATAGAGGTAAAACAACGTTATATAAATAAATTGCTATTATATATCTTACCTTAGTTCTAGCTTTCTTCTTCTGCTTCGTCTTGTCTTTATTGATGTGTTGAGATTGTACGTTATGTACCTTTTCGTCTCATTTTTGGTTTTGCTACGATGTGCTTGTAACTGAGACTGCTCGTAAGTGATTACTGGTAACGGTGCTGCAATTACGAGGATGGAATTTAAACGCTATTAACTACGGAAGTGCTCGTCCATCAAAAGGTTAGATTGTTCCATTATGTATTAACAAAGAATGTATTGCTGAATTTACTTTTGAACCTATCATCGGTTAAACGCTGCTTTCCGCAGGGATAACTACAGTACCTACACAAAAAGTGCCTTTAAATTAATCATATTGCAAAGAATTTGTAATACATTGTTTACCTTTATTACAACTTCGGTGTCACCTTGACAGCCGAATTCATTTAAGTTTCGTAAAAACTAGTATAAAACTGTTATAAGTTGATCCAATCATTAGTTATTACTCTTACAAAAACGAGCCATTCGAGTTATCACTAAAGTCTTGGCCAAAACATCCTGTAGGCCATTTTTTACTCAATTAAACATACTCACAATCACTTCCCTATATATTCTTGAAGCTGCAAGTCATGTTCATAAACGGAAGTATAAGCTGATAGCGACTAATAATGGGACACACACACACACACTCACACACAACACGAGAAAAGATCACATTCGTTAACCACTGCATAGATTAGGCATGACAGGAAATAGCCCACTTTGTATGCCAATCAGAATTTATAACCATGTCTCAAGCTCTTTTAAAAACTACCCTTATCCTCTTTTCAAAAAGACCTTAAGGCAGTACCTTGCAGAGAAACCTTATTATAATATATCTGAATTTCTCTATAATCAAATATAGTTAGTATACAGCTATATAATTGTATCTGCTTAATTATAAGTTAATGCAAATTTTTGTTTTGTTATATGACGAATGTGTGTAATTTTCTCTCTAATTACCCCTACATAATAAATGTATTATTATTATTACTATTAATATGTTGTACACTCAATTTAATCAAATTTACAGTAATTATTACTGAACTATTACATAACACACCTAGTGATATTTTAGCCTTTAGCTTCCATCTTTGATATTATCTTAACTACTGTTTATGCTATCGTGCGCAGTAGCAGTGACCCAAAACATAAATTGTATATATCGGTTGTCTATGTCGTATTATTGATACGATGTTTGTAGGCTTTTAAGTAAAAAGATTCTTTTATTGGGGATAAGAGTGTTCACATCGTTGATCTCTAATTGGAAATTGATTAGTTATTCGTATATGCATGTTAGTATATGAACTGAACAAGCTTCTCCGATTATCTATCTATATATATATATATATATATATATATATATATATATATATATATATATTTGAATTTGCCATTGTTATGGGGGTTTGTGCTTGGATACTGTGAAACGAAAGGCAAATTGAGGTGTTACCTTTCTAACGTAAACCATTGCGGTTATATATGTATATACAAATTTTCCTTTTCAGGGTTACGTTTTACATTTTGAGAATATATGTTAATTACGAAATTTTAGTGTTTCACATTGTGATAGTCAGATAAGGCCACACTTCCCTTTGGGGTTGGGGTAAAATTGCATGTTGGGATAGGTATGCACTTAGTTATTACTATATGCAGATATTAAAATTTACAAAAATTATTTCTTTGTGGGTAAATTCATAAATAAGTTTACGCCTGTTGCGTGAATTGTCGTTCATGTATTCTTCCTGTTTCTTCCCTAGTCCAAGCTTTACAGGGACCCTCTTCCAAGAACTAATAATTAATCTTTGCTTTCTTTAAAGCTTGTGGCGCCTATTGCTTGTCTGTTCTCCTTATCTTTCTGCCTACAATTTCGTTCTCGCTTTATAACTAACCTAACTATCTATTTATTCCTTATCAACACTTCGAAACACCAACGCTGTCCGAGTGCTATGCGGTCTCAGGACCAGTTGGCTGAGTTACCAGTCGAGCTAACCAATTCCTCCCCATTGTATGTGACATGGTTGGTTAGACACGTTTTAAATTTGGAAAATGCACAATGATTTTTTTAGGTTGGGTGTTAATCCACAGCACTACAAGGGCCAACCCGCATCAAAGAACAAAATCAAATTTAACGGTAACCACTAAACAGTACACGATTTCAAAAGCTTCACTTTTCTCATTTAGTATCCCAGTAGAACAGGGACATTTGCGCTGCCATCTTGGATTTTGTGGGACACTCACTTTTACTTATTTTTATGCCCACGTGTGATCGTATTTTTTTCACTTGAGAATAAAAAGATTTAATCTGTTATTAATTAGGATCCGTTTTTACATTTTTTTAAATCCCATCTGCGGATTGTGGCCTAATTTATTTATGTATTAAGGGTTGTATTCTAATAAGACGGGAATCTGTTCGCGGGCTTCTTAATGTGTTTATTATTATTAAACAGTTATACAACTTCATTTGTGTTAATTGGAAAGTAGCAATTAGTTGTCGACATTGCGTTGATTAATAAGCGCGCGAATATTGACCTAACCATACTATAATATCTTCCCTAGTGGCATGTTTATAAATCTAAACTCCTTTATTTTCTCCTAAGACGGCTGCGAAGGCTGTTTCGGCGACCTCTACTCCAAACTTCTCCGAAGATAACCGATTCTACCCGAACATTGACGCGTGCGCCCACACACAAGACCCAAGGCCAGCAGCATTCTCGTTTCTCGCTCGTTTCGCTCTTTAAATTATAACCGTCATCGAGTGAGCATTATTATAAAGTATTCTCCTGTTTATGAGCTAACCTCAGCGGATATTAGAGATTTTACTGACTTGTTAGTAAACTATTACAACATAATCGTTCAAGATGATGATGAAAACGATGAGGTGGATGAGCTGAATGTGTCTCACATCCAAGGTGATGGTGATGATTCACGGAAGAGAAAGAAGAGCGATGATGTAGAGAAGGACGAGTCTCAAAATCATAATGATAATACGCTGGGTAGTGCCACCTTTATTACAGAAAATATTCATTAGTCCATACACAACTAGATGGCTACACAAATTCAAATGTCGCAACAAGGTAGCCACGACAGGAGGACGCAGACCTAACACAAGTTCCTATATTTGTCTTATAAGTTAGCATTAGGACCCCTTATTAGATGCTATTTCTAGTCAGACATGGGGGACAAGGCAGGGGTGAGAAATTCGAACCTTTGGTCGAGGGGCGTGGGCCTGAGAGTAAGTTGCTAAGCCCTACATCTGTATTACAAGCATTATACCCTTGTTACCATACAAATTCATATTTCCAGCCATAACCGGCAGAGACTTAAGTACAAATTCAAATTTTCCGCCAATGATTCCTCGACAAGGGGAAAATCCCCGAGAGCAAGTTGCGCAACCTTACACCTGTCTTACAAGTTAGCATTAAACCCCTTATCATAATATAAATTCAAATTTGCCTCTAAGAGTACCCCGACAATACACGAAGGCCCACGAACAAGTTGCGATCACGACAAGGGGCAAAGACCCGAGAACAAGTTGCCACGCCCTACACCTACCTTACAATCTCGGTTATGTTCGGGGAGGGTTGGGGTGGGGATTGCCGAAACAGCCTGCACCGAAAGCCTCGCATCGCGAAATCTTACCTATATGAGACATGCAAATAACGGTTTCTCGAAACGTCAAGTACTTGCAGCGATCAGCAAACAGATTGAGATGATTGGTCACGTGAACTAGGATTTATTTAATCAGGAAAAGTTTCTCATAAGTGGTGTTGAGTTAAAGGTTAAATTTATTCGATCAAGAGATACCTTTAGACGGCGCACGGTGCTGACGCAAATTATGGACGCTAGTTTACTAGTGAGACGTATGCGAATCAATCGCACCATTCTAATTGCGCGCGCTAAAGCCTTAAAAACAACTGCAACAAAATACTCTGTTACAAGGACCGAAGTAAAAGTGCTAACTATACCTGTGGGCATACAGCGAAAATCATTGGATAATGTCTTCCTGGGTCAGTTACCTAAACGGTGCATCGTAGGTTTCACCGCAAATAAAGCCTTGAGAGAGATAATGTGTAAAGGTTATTGACTTTCCCATTAACTGTAACCCCGTTAGTGCGATTCTTACCTATATGAAAGCATCGCATCGCTAAATTTCGCCTATATGATTAGGTTGGGTGTTTGTTAAAGAATTGCTGGACACTTTTCGCAATACAGTCCTTGCCCTTATCCGTCTGTATACTTTGAGGTATCTTTTCGCATCTTTGAAAAATAACCGAATATACATCGATTGTAGAACATGTAGTTTTTCAGTTTCGGAGCTCGTGTCCACGCCATCTTGCTAAATACATCGATAACCGTCAGTATATAATTATACTAGTTTTTATATTTACTTAAATTTCTCATATCGCAAAGATCCCGCCTGTCATAACTCAAAAAGATGTTACCCACAATGTAATCTGTAATCGCGCTATATCTTCCCTATGGGCCTGTTTATAAATGTAAGTTCCATTTGACAGGAGTATTTCTGCTAAGGCAGAGCTTGTATGTGAAATAGACTTACGTTATGGTATAACAACCCCATTATCGGTAAAACCTGAAAATTTAAAAATAGTACTCTAATAAGCGGCCAGCTTGCATGCTTAACCTGATTATAAAATCTAAAACCGTTTTTTTTGACCGAGGTATTACTGATGAGACTTTTATGTATGTAAAATAACATAGAGACGAAATCTAGGTTAAAGAAGAGGACACAAGCAATTCGCTGCATACATCACAATATTAAATAACATGTTTGCGCAAATATATGTTTAGTTTTGGCTGTTGACGGTTTACCCGAAGGGTTTGATAGACATTTTATTCTGAGTTAGTTAGTAATTTAATTTAATTATAACAGCTTCGCAATTGCAATGCATCCCTCTAACTAATCTAACCTGTGATAGCTAAAAGCCCCCATATATATATATATATATATATATATATATATATATGTGTACGTAAAATATGCATGGTGTTTATTATTGTTTACGTCCAATTGCGAAATCGTATATTCTCTTTTGTATAACAACAAGTTAATTAACTGATTACGCAATACCCATTAACTGTTTTGTTATCATTATATAAAATTTAACAGCGTATTTAAAAATCAATTGTATATGTTATCTTTATCTTGATTAGCTTCTTTAATATCAAAATATAATTCAATTGTTTATTAGCTTTACAAAATAGATCAAAAGACGATCACCACGTGGGCATATAAAAAAAGCGCTATTGTATCAGTGTAGAAATCATTATTATAATTTCATCTAATATTTAATTTGGACCTTAATGTTTTTTTTTTGCAGCAGTAAATTTTTAAAATATTTGTAACAACATTAATTAACGAATGTCGACGACTGATTGCTACTTTCCAATTAATATAAATGAAGTTACATAACTGTTTAATAATAATAAACACATATTAAGAAGCCCGCGAACAGATTCCCGTCTTACAAGACTAGGGTCCCTTATTAGAATACAACTCTCAATGCATAAATAAATTGGGTCACAATCTGTAGTTGAGATTAAAAAAAAGTAATAATAATTGTGCAATCTCCTTTGATAAAAACGGATCCTAATTAATAACAGGTTAAATCTTTTTATTCTCAGGTGAAAAAAATACAATTCCCACGTGTGCATAAAGAAAGTGAAAGTTAAAGTGTCCCACTAAATCCAAGATGGCGGCGCAAGTCTCCCTTATCCCAACAAGGATTCTCAGAACAATATATTTTGGGCAATTTAGCTTTGTTCTATATGACGATTTTCGACTGTTGAAGCAATCACGGCAAACTCGTAATCTTTATTTTCTGTAACCCTGTATACATAGTGAGAAAAAATCTGAAATTGTGTTGTAAAACACACTATAGAAAGAAGTCAGTAACTTGCCTTCTTCTCTGGTACAGTTTTAATCAAAAATATGGTATAAAATTTACACAAGTTTATTACATAACCTTTTTGTGATTTAATTTACCAATCCTAATCTTTGCTGCAAACCCACAAAGCCTATAAATATATAATTTCTAGTGATGCCAACAGATTCCTTTGGGAAAATTTGAGTAATATACATCCAGTATTAATAATAGAACTTGTTTTACTAAACATACTGTTGACAATCGAAGCCACTAAGTACATTTTAAAAACGTCTATTTAGTTTACAACTAAAAATAACGTTGGTGTACAACCGTACGCAAAATGTTATCTTGCATCCTACGCAGCGATCGCAAAATACAATTTTGCGTCAGCTGCCATGGTACAGAGGACGTAAAATAGATTCATGTCCATTGCCATGGGCAGCGTACGCAAAATACCTTTCTGTCCGCTCAATTACTTTTAGTAGTGTAATAGATGGCAATTTGTGATGATCAGAGTCGCACTGGGGTAAAATTTTTAACCGGGAACCTAAGACCAAAAGCGGCACCTCCATGGAAATCGGCACCAAATCCTTTCGTGATAAATTTTTTTGTACAGTGTTGTTTGAGGGTTTGATTGGGAAACAGACTGTTACCACTTCGAACCTAGACTTTTAACCAACCTAAGACCTATAACTTTTGATCGTGGAAACGACATTAATTCATAAAAATACGGAACAGGTGATTTCTTATCATGATTGTTCACTTAATTCACTAGCAAGGATTTTAAAAGCTTACTTTTATTAGCCGTTTCATCAGCTGTATACATCCTATCTCCAAATATTCTAATATCTCTTTGATGTAATAGACATTTAATCATAAAACTTTACGAACAGGTGATTCCATGATGTCACTAAATTTCCTTAGCCGATTTTAATAAGTATTTCGTTAGCGTTTATGAATAACATCTCTCACAAGCTGACTTGAGTAAAAGATAGTTTTTAACGTATATTTAAATGCTAGGTCAATCACACTGTCAAATGTTCCTGTCAATAAGTTATCCGATTCAGGATTCTGAAGTAACATTCGAAAGTACTCTTACAAGCCTTTACAATTTTTATCTTCAATATTTAATATTGTCATCAATCATCATATCAATTATCAAATAAGTTCACTCTCATTGCTTAGCATTCTGAATACTTTTCGGACGTTTTATAGGACTATTCATCCAATTTTTGATTTTTAATATTGTCATTCACACGAACATTAGTCAATGTGGATCACTCTGACTCTTCAGATCTTTGTTCTTATGATATTCATCCAATTTATATTTTATGAGTTCATTGAACGTTCTGGATGTGAATCACTTTGAACTTATTTCAGAAACTTTTGGATCTAAATATGCGAGATCAGCATAGAACTTGTAGTTGCTAAAATCAAACCTTGTTTTTAAACTTGTGGTGATAGTACCTAAAATTGCATTGAACACGTGAACTTCGCACACTCTTAAAGGGTCTTCCATTACTTCGTTTAAAGATTTTTCACCCAGCATTTTTTTTCCTACGTATTTTTTTTCCGGCAGTTCATCTTCAAATTCCAGATCAATACTAAATTCATTTAGTTGTGTGCCAATCTATTGAATAAAATCATCAGCTTTCTTTTTTATGCTCGGGAAATTTTGTCTTACTTTATCCAAATTTTGAGACGGTAGCTTGACTAACGTCAAAATCGTGTTTTTGAAGATAATTTGACAATGGACATGTAAAAATATTATAAAAATAAAAGCAGTTAAAATGTTTTCGTATTTCAATAATGCGTCTTTGAATAATTTGGCTTTGACTCTAGCATCGGTTGGATTCGTTTCCCAGTTTTCTATAAGATCTAGTGTATAAACAAGTCGTACACATACCTTATTTAAAGCATTAGACTTAGACCACCAACGAGTATCTCCTGCAAGATTAAGCCATTTGTAACGTGGATCTTTGCAGACCTTAGCCGAGTTTTTCTAATGATCCATTCGAAGATAAGAGGCTATAAGGAAAACCGCGACATCATTAAGTAAATTGAATAGAGTAGCACTTTGAATAGCACAGCCAGTTGTGTCAGCAAGGACCAGATTCAGTATGTGCGCATACCACCATATATGGACTAGAAAAGGAGATTCAGCTGACAGCCATGCGCTAAATCCATTGTACTCACCTTTCACACTTGAGGCCTCATCGGTTGCACTTCCGATATAAGTTTTAATGTCTATACGGAAACAATAATACCCATTAATAATTATTTCAACGACTCTCCTTTTCCAGAATGGGATCAAACCACTGCCAGTAATATTTCAATAATTGTATCATTCAGCACATAACTTATGCTGCACTGGTTGTGGCACGATATGTCTTGGATTGTATCTATCGGAATGGAAAAATTCCAGCTGTTTTATTTCAATTGTAATAAAATTTTTTATTTGATCCCTATGGATTTTATTATATAATTGACAGTATTTTAGGCATTAAAGTTATTACCACACCACCTCTTCCTTTACGACCTATTATTTCTTTTAACTTATCTTCTTCACATCCAGTTTTCTCTTCTTCAATTTTCTGACTTTTTTTCCACGCCCTCAGTGATATGTTCTTGCAACAAAATATCATACTTGGCAAGACGCATTAAACTTTCTAAAAAATTACCACGATCTATTGACTTATTTTGCAGTGTGTATGCGGTTTCCGTAAGACCCCTAAAACTCAGCCCTCTTTTGCCAATAAGCTTGATAACATCTATAATCCTTTGCATGATTAATCTCCTTTTTTTTACTTGTTGCTGTCTGATGTTAAGCTGATTTGAGAATAATAATTTTTACGCCAAACTTGTTTTTTTCTTAATAAAGAGGGTTCAGCACACCTTTTATGAGAGAAACCAGTTTCATGTTCATGATGCACATGTTTTTTCGAGAAGACCTTTAACAAATAAATGGCTTTCTGTAGATTTAGCAAATGCCAAGAATACACTGCAGTATAATGTTTTAGTTGTTTCATTATAAGTTAGCCACATTATGTTTGATCCACCTTTTCTTTTAAAAATCTTTTGAATGGTAGAATCACACAGTTTTTGATGTGGATGGAATTTAAAAAGGGAGTCAATTTCTCCCGGTTCTGATATTGAAAAATACGTTTGTATTCTATCAGTGAGTAAAACTTCATCACCTTTCATTGAATTATTTACTGAAGGTGGTTCGATGTATTCAATATTGTATTTGCCGACGATACTACATTGATAAATACAAATCATGACACTAATGGTGCGCAAGAACTAATGTTGAGCACGCAATCAAGGGCTACACAATGGTTTACTGCTAACAATCTATGTTTGAATTCAGATAAAACTCAGAATATGATATGTTCCTTAAAAAATAAATCGGAGTTTGAAGACGATGTGAAATTTTTAGGTGTCCTTCTAGATTCCACCTTGACCTGGAATAGACATGTAGATTGCTTGACTACCAAATTATCTAAATCTATATACTTGTTAAGAAATTTACAAAATATTGTAGATCTAAAAACTCTTAAGATAGCTTATTACGGCACATTTCAAAATGTATTTACGTACTCAATTTTATCATGGGGACATTCTACTCACTTACAAAAAGTTTTTGCAATTCAAAGGAGAGCAATAGACAATATTGAATCATCATTACAGAGCAGATGTCCGTTCTCACTTTGTAAATTTATCATAATGACAGCACCATGTTTATATATATATATATATATATATATATATATATATATATATATATATATATATATATATATATATATATATATATATATATATATATATTTATTACATACATATGATAATATTGAGCAATATATTTTACATTCTGATGTACATATGTATAATACTAGAAATACAAATAATATCGAGTTATCTAGGAATAAACTGAATAAAAGCAGATTTTCTTTAAATTATTACGGTCCAACTTTTTTAATAAACTAAGTGTAGTTACAGAAATCTAAAATTGAGAATTTAAAGCAGCAATAAAAATTTATTAATACAGAAAGCGTACTACAATTACCGTGAATACTTACATGATAAAAATGTAATATAAGTTTGTCTTCTTGTTAGTGTTCTTTTGTCTGTTTATGTAATTTACTGTAACATTGTAATTTATTATTAATATTGTATTTTATTATTAATAATGTAATTAATTGAATTATTATTGTTAATTTATATTAATATTGACGTGTGTAAGCTTCTTGCAATAACACCAATAAACAATAAAAAAAAAAAAATAAATAAAATAAATATCATCAGATGAAACTTGCACAGCTGGCCTCCGAACATTTCGAGAATATGAAGTAGATTCACGTGTTAACGGTGGATTATTACTAATGGAAATAGAAGAAGGTGGAACATCATGTATTACGGACCTATTATCATGGAGACGATATACTTCAACTTCGACCTGGGTTAAATCGGGTGAATCCTGCTTTTCAGGTTCAAAAATTTCTTCAGCGATATTTTCGGTTCCATGTTTATGTGATGCTGAAGAGTTAATTAACGATTGCTGGCCATCTGTTTATCAGCAGTTTTTGGATTGGAAGTCATGGGCGACATGGGTGGTAAACTATTCTGCGATGTTTTTAAAAATGCAGTACATGTACATTCTTTGCTTCATCTAACAAGAGCTTTTGGTTTTTTTCGCTTTGCCTTTCTGCGCCACCTTTCATTTTACGTTTGACTGCCTTTTTATTCAGATCACGCTCAGGACTCGCATAATCATCGTCAGAATCATCCCTATAAAATTATTAAAGATCAGGGTCAGTCAAATCAACGTAAAATATATATACCTAAAAATTTTAAGGATATAGTATGATGTATGATTTTTAAATTATTATTAGTAATATCAGTTAATCATTAACAATAAGTATCGCTTATTTTATTTTCGCATAATCATGCATAAATTTGCAGCGAGCAATTTAGATGGAATATTCCAGAATCCAGTGTGTATGTGTTGACATGTTTTTACATTAATAAAATATAACATAAAAATACTTACATGATTTATAGGGTACAGATCTGATAAATCAGCTATTTAACTCGTATTAGAATCCGTAAATAAAAAAATATTAACCTTCAAAGGCCGAGTGATGTACAGGGTGGCCAACTAAGAATGCGCGGTACTGTATCTGGGAAACTATCCATCGTAGAGGCTTGCGCGAAAAAAGTTATTACTAAAACGGCCAATACAAAAACCTGGAAATAAGTTTCTGAAATGCCCGCTAGGGGGCGTAATTGCAATCTTGAATCTAAAAAAGTGACGTTTCTATGAATTCTGCTATATTAACCTAATAAAAAAATAACTGATCTTTGAAGTCGAGGATAATCTGAACTTTTTTGTTTGGCACTTTTTGACGTATTTATAAAAATAAAGTGGTGGGGGGTATTAAAAGGTTTCCTTAAATCACCCCCCGTATCTTAGAAACGGCTAATCCGATTTTAACAAACTTGGGCGCGTTGAAACGAGCTTTTCTTGGGCTACAAATGATAAAATAATTGAAGTTTTGTTAGTTTCGACATGTACGAACGGTTCGCAAATTAAATGCAGGATGACTTTTTCGACAATCATATGCTAACAAGCGAAACGATCTCGATATCTTGCTAAAAAATTCAAACTTGAAAATCTAAATTGTTATTTTTACTATCTTTTCTGAGCAATGTAGCTAAGTATGCTTAAACAAGCATCGAGAATAAGCCCCATGCTCGATATGCTTGTTCCATAACCTAAATATCGGCCAAGAAACTTCATGACTGAAAACTCCTTAAATTTTTTTGTTTAACTATTTTCTGGAATTGTTTTAATTGTGGCCCTAAAAGAGCGATTTAAAGGAGGAAGGTTTTAATGCCCCATAAATGCTCGAAATGCTGCAGCCATGAAACAGCTCTATGCATTCAATAGCCTCTCATGACTAGACAAATATGCTCTCGCACATTAATAGCAAAATGAGCTTGTTTAGGCATCATTTAGGTACTTGTTCATGAAAAAAAGTCATACCAATGCATTTAATTTTTTTGCGAAAATTAACCATTTCTGTCGGAATGTCGAACAAAGCCCTCTAGCGACGACATATGAAACTAACAAAACTTCAATTATTTTAACATTTGTAGCCCAAGAAAAGCTCTTTTCAACGCGCCCAAGTTTGTTAAAATCGGATTTAATGAAACCTTTTAATACTCAAACAAAAAAAGTTCAAGAATCAGTTATTTTTTTATTAGGTTAATATAGCAGAATTCACAGAAACATCACTTTTTTAGATTCAAGATTGCAGTTACGCCCCCTAGCGGCCATTTCAGAAACTTGAAAATATTTTTCAGGTTTTTGTATTGGCCGTTTTAGTAATAACTTTTTTTGCGCAAGCCTCTACGATGGATAGTTTCCCAGATACAGTACCTCGCATTCTTAGTTGCCATCCTGTACACAGTACATATGGAACAACTTCTGTGACTGCTTATTAGACGAGTGCATGATTTATGCAATGCACTACGCTACACGGGCCATGTTTCAGGTTCGTCATATTTTCTTTCAAGGAATGTTATCTGAACCCATTCATCACTTATCGCTAACTCTAACCTATAATGTCACAGCACTTCAGATGGAGGTTTTTATTTATAAAAGAAAATTATCTTGTTATTTTGTTATTTATTTTTTTATTTATGTACATCATACTTATAAAGTAGACTCGCTTTTCTCTTATCACGAAGGTATAGGGTAATACCTTTACGAGTCTAAGGTTTGGAGATGAAGCTTGAAAAAAGCATGCTTTTTATCACCAGTCGATCGGCGCTTTTCATTCAAATTCCGGCGGCGGTACACCGGGAATCCTCACGGTAGCTTCTATGGCCAGTGCGACGCTGGTACTGATTTTTCCGCAACATTGTATACATGTAGGTACATAATCTCACTCTTACTTAATCATTAATCAAATTATTAAATTCTAACTGGAAAAAGCAATTTGATAATGAATGTTTTGTTATTTGACGTATCCCAGTTGCTAGGTAAATTTAATTCTGTCCTACATCGTAGCATACTGATAATTTTAGTTCTAACTGTGCACATAAATATCTTGAACTTAATTATGTATTCATATTTATTTAAGGCCCTTCGAACGGTAGACAAAGACTTAAAATCGAAGAGGGCAGTGCACTGTTTTACTATTACAGTAAGAAGACGGAAAACGATAGTTATGTCGTGATAGATTTATTACTTCTAGATGGCCTGTGATTTACGTTAATCACATAATCCAGTTAGCGGTTGACACTTCCCAATCATGTCCACGTGGACCATCAAAAAAGCCGGCAAGTGGTTTGTGTTCATTTATTGAGAAAACCAGTAAAAATATAAAAATTATTTATTTTTTAAAACTTTGGGGCATAGGAAATAGAAATGTATAACTTTTTTTTTAGCAGGACCGAACTTTGCCATTTCCATTCCCTATGTCCCAAAGTGTCTTCTATAAGATGGTATAGCTTTCATGTGCCTTTAGTGTCACGCGAGTTAGAAGAGCGATTTTACTCCACTATTTGGCAGTGTTGTCTGAAGGAACAAAAAAAAATAAACATCCCCAGTATTCACAATAAAGTAATTCAATTATTTTTTATATAATAATCAATTACAATGAGTAATAGTACAGTTTAATTATTAGTAAACAGTTTTTAATCAACTATGAAAGTATGTTCTAACCACCATTCTTTTAAGTTGCCCCTTGAATAAATTACTTGCAATTATGTTTTTAGTTTATCTTGTATATATTTAAAGCTACTTTTGGTAGAAAAAGATTTGTGTAAATTCGAGCATCTCATAAATGTCGACATGGTATATGTGAACATTTGCCACTTCCGGTAGTTTCTAAAAGTGCACATGTTCCGAGAAGTCGAGGGCGGAATCATAAGCTCCAACCGGGTTCTTTTCGTAACACGTTTCATGATGTACTTTTCATGGAAAGTTGAATTTTACTAACATCGTTTTGTTTATTTTTCTAGGGTATTATTAACAACATATAAATAAGTTGTTTAGAAAAAAATTACAAAAAAATCATTTAATGGACTGAAGGTTGGTAATTTTTTTTCAAAAAAAAAATTGTTAACTTTTTATTTAAACAATTTTTTGTAAAAATAATGCCATAACTCCCTTCCAGTACTTGATTTTTATACATGGTACAAAAATAAATGAAATTTGTTGAGTAATAAAGGAGAACTGGTAACAAAACCTTCTAACATGGTGCGAAATAAGTCTTAATGGTTGCACACAAAATTTTTTGTACGCCACGGACCCAAAATGTCTTTGACGGCCTCAAGATTGTCGGACTCGGGTGCAAGCGGCTTCATCCTTTTAGCCGTAAAAGTAGCATTTTGCGTCCTTGGTGTACAAATAACTATTTTCGTATGCAGATTCTGCATATATTAATGAAACTGCTACTCGAGATGTGATCCATTACATAAAACTAAATCTAAAGTATTTCTTAATCAAAAACGAATTGAAATGGAATATGTTTGAATATACAGGGTGCGGCATTAGTGTGTCGAAGTACGATATATCCGTTATTAAAGGAGATATCAAAAAAAGTTATTTACAAAAATTATAGGCAACTTCAAACTTCACATTATAAAATTATTTTCCTATTTACAGGGTGTTACATATTACCAGGGTGAACCATACTTTTTTTTAAATGGGACACCCTATATATTATTTCAAATTTAGATTAAGCTCATCTACCCCATACTTCCAATATAGGGTTTCATTACGTTATACAGGGTATTTCAAAAGTTACGATCAATTGTACACGAAAATTATTCTCACTTCAACGTCCTGTGTACCCTAGACAGAACAACCTAACAATAATTTTTTCCAGGCATAATTTTGAGACATTGGTACGGTGTTACGAAAAAGTGCTATTTCTTTATTATTGCACCAATTGAATATAGAGTGAGCCAAAACTCGAACGCATGATTTTGTCAATTTTTTCAAATGAATGACTCTGTATTTTATTTAAAAAAGTAAAAATACATTGTATGTTATTTCATTTTTATGAAGCACTCCCTACAACTAAAATCGTTAATTTCTGAGATATTTTCGGGGATAATATAACTAGTGTTATGATTATCATCGGTGATAGCTCGAGTTAAAACCGATGAAAACTAAACGAGTGCAAAGCACTAATGCCGCACCCTGTATATTACTGATTAAGTGATTACCAATATTTGCAATAATATTTCTAATTTATAATTCGTCATTTGTGTTGGGGAGACAAAATTAATAAACGATCACTATCAGTTGTATGTTTTATACTATTACTGGTCATACATGCTGTGGAAATTATGAGGAATTATAAGCAAGCCCCTTAACCCGTAAATGAAGTCTGAAATATGACATGATCTCCAAATTTAATTAAAAATTGCTTATAATAATTGTTATTAAGCTCAAATATTACGATTAAGCAACCCGCAAAATAAATGAACCCAAAAATATAAAAATAATAAATGGCGCAACGTGCAGTTTGTAGTGCATTATAACGTAATTATTATGTTATTAAAATTATTATAATAATGTTTTCACTGCTTATGCTTTGATGAGTTCATTATTTTTGGTAGCACTGATAATATATTTTGATGATCCAATAAGACCCTGGTGCCTGGTGCCAAATTTAAGTATATCGTGTTGATACTAATAAACAACTTACGCTCTACAGATTAAAAACCTCCCCATAGAGCCTTTATTTAAAAAAGGTAAATAAACATTTTATTAGGAAGGTTTTGTGTGTATCTAATTCATATACTTCACGCTCTTCATTTTAGAGATCAAGCTTTGAAGCTTTAGTATGTTTGTTGATAAGAAACAAATATTTAAAGATCAAATCAATATTACTTTGTACTCGATTAAATACTATGCAATGTGTAACTGTATACAAAGTGAAATAAATGTCTGTAAATCGTTTAAAAATGTACTTAAAAGTAATATGACTTACCTTAATTGGAATCGCAACTTAGTTGAGCGTGTGCTTATTGCAAAAAACGTTAGTCATATTATATGTACTAAATAACTTGTATAAACAAGGACTGTTAACGCATCTACAGACATAAATTAACTAGACAATATCTAAATTAGGCTTCTGTTTGGTTGAATATGTACATTGTAGTGTATATAATGTAGTAATGTGTACAAAGTAACAATTACAATAACTATATTCCGCTTAATACAACGTACATTATGAAGTAATTCTTATTCTATTCAGTTTCTAATAATAACGAAAACGTAGTTTTCTTATTATAGTAGCGATATCGCAATGTCCTACCAACTCATGTTAAACCAAATAGTTTAAGTGTTGTGAACTCCTTCAGGGTTACGCCTATTCCAAATATCCAGACAATACCATTTTACTAATCTTATTTTCCTGAATTCTATTCATAACCTCAATAGAATTACCTTTGAGAGAAGATTATGTGAAACTAACCCTAGTGAAGCTCTAAACTTACAAGAAGACTGAGATTTAAACGCCGTAAAATATATTTTTGTAATCGTTACTTTAAATACATAAACAAGAAAGAGGTTGTAGCGTCCCCCAGGTACCTATCTTAAAAAGTGTAATTTGAACTTATTTTCAAGAATGAAAATTCAAGAACAAAACAATTGCTAAGTGATTTATCTTGAATTTACTGACAATAATGTTACTATTACTCAAATTAATTGCTTGCCTTACTTTGACTTTCCTGGCATTAACTAAAACATTAGAATTTATTTACAAGTCAGATATTTAATTACTCGCGAACCTCAAATCTGATAGTAGTACCCAGGCACTATCCCCACCCCTCCTTTTTACGTCACAAGCCCCGCCCCTTTCACTTTTGTATATGCCCACGTGGGGGACCGGTTTTTCCACCCTTATTTTTACACGCTTACGTGTAGGACGTGTTTTTTCACCCCTATTTTTGCACATCCACGTGTGAGACCGGATTTTCCACCCTTATTTTTTACACGCTTACGTGTAGGACGCATTTTTTCACCCCTATTTTTGCACATCCACGTGTGAGACCGCATTTTCAACCCTAATTTCTGCACATCCTCGTGTGAGACCGTATTTTCATCCCCTGCTGGAAATTTTATTTTCAACCCTAATTATTTTTACTCGCTTACATGAAGGACCGTATTACCCTTATTTTTATTATTTCTTTTGGGGTTAAACCTTATGGCTGTATTAAGGACCTTTTGACAGCTAGGACTTTTGCTAACGCGAGGACAGGGGTGGGAGCTGGTCTTGGCTTAGAACTGTATTTAGGGTTGGAGCTTAGGGTGGGGCTGGTCTAGGGTTATTCTTAGGGTTATTTGGTGGTGTTAAGGACCTTCTGGTTATATTAAGAACAGTGCCCCTGGAGGTTAGGCAAATGCACACGCATACAATGTAGGAAATTGCATAATTAATAAGATATTATTATTAAAATTATCGGTGCTATTGCTTTAAAATGGCCAAATGTTGTAATTCTAATAAGGAGGTTCTTGTGCGACACGTGTAGGGCTTCTCAACTTGTTCTCGGGCCTTCGCCCCCTGGCTGGAAGTGGTATGGGAACCCTAACCTTATAAGACAAGTGTAGAGCTTAGCCCCTATCGTGGCCCCCTTGGTGCAATTATATGTAGGTTCTAACTTATTCTTACAGCTGTAGGCCTTCGCCCTGTCATACAAAAATTGTATTCTAATAAGGGGGTTCTTGTAAGGCAGGACTTGTATCAGGGTCTGCGCCCTGGCCCCTTTGAGTTAAAATTGATTTAAGTGCCATCTAGCGGCGTAAAGACTAATGAACATTTTCTATAACAGAAGCTGATGATGCACACCTCTCTCCAGCTCTATGCTGTTTCCTGCTCCCCCTCTCTCTTTCTCACACACTCACAAACGAATCAATTAATTAGTCAATCTCAAACAAATCACGTTCGATCATCAGATAAAACTCAATCAATCAACCGAAATTATGTCTTACAGTTAGCGGTAAATAGATTACAGTTCAAACTGAATGCATTAAAGTGTAATTCAATATGACGTGAAATAATAAATAATTTTTACCCTAATGGAATGATGCTTTATGTATAGGCAGATCCTCTAAACAGCCACCACCTATACATTAGGAACATCATATCTGATTTATTTGCATGTTTAATTACATACACAAAAACTATTTCATTGTAACGTGTTCATTAACAGCTGTAAAACCCGTTAAAAGTACTAATTACTTATATATAACATAGAGTTAAATTAAAATTAACATGTTTTAAGAATATCAGGTTGATATAACGGAAATAAAAGGCAAAAGGTTTTAATGGTTTATTATTATACATGAATTAACAATAACTATAAGTTTAAAAACCGTGCGTACCTACTATTTTGTAGAGTTGATCTTATGTCGTTATCCTATAAGCATGATAATACATTTTAAAAATCTTTATAGGCATTTTGTTAACAATATCAGGTAAAAACATAGATTAAAAATAATACGCTCACCTTTAGAAGTTTTTCTTCAATATGCTAAACTGAATTTTTATACTACGTACTTCACTAAAACATGCTTTGTGAATGGCTATAAACAGCCCATTACATATCGGACATTAACTATTTAGAAAGTAATACAGAAAAACCTGAATTCGTATTTAATAATTATGTTGTACTTACAGAAATTTACATTCAAAAACACAAATATTTTAAAAACGTCTAATACCACTAATGTTGCATCATAATAATAAAAACTCATTATACAGTGATTACATATTAAATACTTAAAATATGTAACTTTATACGACGTCTATTATTACACATACGCCGTCTTAGGAGAAAACAGCTCGATCATAAAAGAGGCGTTTAGATTTATAAACATGCCCCAGGGCTATGTTAGAGTGTGGTTAGGTCAATACTTCAGACATCCCCGAAGATGTCCGATTCTACCCGAACATTGACGAGCACGCTTACGCACAAGACCAAAGGCTAGCTGCGTTCTAGCGTCTTAGGAGAAAACAGCTCGATCATAAAAGAGGCTTTTAGATTTATAAACATGCCCCAGGGCTATGTTAGAGTGTGGTTAGGTCAATACTTCAGACATCCCCCGAAGATGTCCGATTCTACCCGAACATTGACGAGCACGCTTGCGCATAGGACCAAAGGCTAGCTGCGTTCTGGCGTCTTAGGAGAAAATATCTCGACCATAAAAGAGGCGTTTAGATTTTATAAACATGCCCCGAGGACTATGTTAGAGTGTGGTTAGGTCAATACTTCAGACATCCCCCGAAGATGTCCGATTCTATCCGAACATTGACGAGCACGCTTACGCACAAGACCAAAGGCTAGCTGCGTTCTCGTTTCTCGTGTGTTTCGCTCTTTAAAGTGTAACTGTCATCGAGTGAGCATTACTATAATGTATTCTCCTGTTTATGAGCCAACATCAGCTGACATTAGAGATTTTACTGACTTGTTAATAAACTATTACAACATAACCGTTCAAGATAATGATGAAAGCGATGACGTGGTTGAGCTGGGTGTATCTCACATCCAAGATGATGGTTCACAGAAGAGAAAGAAGAGCTATGAGGTAGGGGAGAAGGGCAAATCTCAAAATCATGATGATGATGATGAGGACGACTCACGGTTCAAGAAGAAGAAGAAAACCGATAAAGCATGTTATTAAATAATAATGATGTATTGTTGTTTATAATAATAATAATAATAATATATTTTTCAAAACGTTAAGCTTTCCTTCGGTTTTGTTAATAAACCTGTTTTTTTTCCTAGCGGTGCTCCATCGTCTTGATTCATGTTTGCAAGTTTACAAGTTTTTCGCTTTAGCGTGTTTTCGCGCTCTCTCGTGTGTGTGTGTGTGTGTGTGTGTGTGCACATACGTGCGTGCGTGCGAGCGTACGTACGGTCGTGCGAACGCGCGTACGTGTGAGCGTGCGTACGTTCGTGCGAGCGTGCGTGCGTACGTACGAGCGCTCGCACGTGCATGCGTACGTGCGATCGTACGTGCGAGCTTGCGTGTGTGCGAACGTGTGTGCTTACGTGGGTGCGTGCGTACGTGTTTTTTCGTTTGATCCTCGTGCTGAAGCAGTGCTAGTCGATTGTATGTAGTTGTAGGCCCTATTGTGTTGACTAAGAGCTATAATTGGAAGCGTTGCTTGCTATACCCTGGCCGTGGAGTTATGTTTAATTAGCTTTTTTGACAGATGTATTTATTTATGATAAGATCAGACTTGCATGTAAAGTAATATAGAGGTGAAACTAACTAGCTAATGTGTTTTGCTGCTACACGTATCACAGTATTGAAGATTCTGTTTATGTATTAGAAAAACGTACTACAGCCTCGAAACAGAGTGCAGATAAAATTGAAGAAAGTGAATACGGTACAACTTCGACTAGCAGACTTAAAGGTTTTAAGTGTACAGCATTCCCAGAGCGGCGTTGAAATCATTTAATTTAGAGCTAACCTCGTGTCCATGTAATAATGTCTAATAAACTATTAGGGTTATTAGCTTGCTTTATAGGTTACAATATAATCGTTCAAGGTGCAGATGATGAGGCGATTGTATCTCAAAATCTCGTTTGATTCGTGAGATGTGTATAGCTTTTCTTAAAAATACCTTGCGAGGCTGTCTCATTCAAAAAATCTCATGCAAAAACATCAATAATCGTTAGCAATGTAGCTGTATCCGCTATTATACTTACTTAATGTATCACTAGTATAGCTTTTTGATATCCGAGAAGAAGCAAGATTTCGAACGGTTGTAGGAACGAAATCAATTAAATTTAAGAATAATCCCATCTCTATGTAATAATAGACGTCGTATAAAGTTACATATTTTAAGTATTTAATATGTAATCACTGTATAATGAGTTTTATTATTATGATGCAACATTAGTGGTATTAGACGTTTTAAAATATTTGTGTTTTTGAATGTAAATTTCTGTAAGTACAACATAATTATTAAATACGAATTCAGGTTTTCTGTATTACTTTCTAAATAGTTAATGTCCGATATGTAATGGGCTGTTTATAGCCATTCACAAAGCATGTTTTAGTGAAGTACGTAGTATAAAAAATTCAGTTTAGCATATTGAAGAAAAACTTCTAAAGGTGAGCGTATTATTTTTAATCTATGTTTTTTACCTGATATTGTTAACAAAATGCCTATAAAGATTTTTAAAATGTATTATCATGCTTATAGGATAACGACATAAGATCAACTCTACAAAATAGTAGGTACGCACGGTTTTAAACTTATAGTTATTGTTAATTCATGTATAATAATAAACCATTAAAACCTTTTGCCTTTTATTTCCGTTATATCAACCTGATATTCTTAAAACATGTTAATTTTAATTTAACTCTATGTTATATATAAGTAATTAGTACTTTTTAACGGGTTTTTACAGCTGTTAATGAACACGTTACAATGAAATAGTTTTGTGTGTATGTAATTAAACATGCAAATAAATCAGATATGATGTTCCTAATGTATAGGTGGTGGCTGTTTAGAGGATCTGCCTATACATAAAGCATCATTCCATTAGGGTAAAATTATTTATTATTTCACGTCATATTGAATTACACTTTAATGCATTCAGTTTGAACTGTAATCTATTTACCGCTAACTGTAAGACATAATTTCGGTTGATTGATTGAGTTTTATCTGATGATCGAACGTGATTTGTTTGAGATTGACTAATTAATTGATTCGTTTGTGAGTGTGTGAGAAAGAGAGGGAGCAGGAAACAGCATAGAGCTGGAGAGAGGTGTGCATCATCAGCTTCTGTTATAGAAAATGTTCATTAGTCTTTACGCCGCTAGATGGCACTTAAATCAATTTTAACTCAAAGGGCCAGGGCGCAGACCCTGATACAAGTCCTGCCTTACAAGAACCCCTTATTAGAATACAATTTTGTATGACAGGACGAAGGCCTACAGCTGTAAGAATAAGTTAGAACCTACATAAATTGACCAAGGGGCCACGATAGGGCTAAGCTCTACACTTGTCTTATAAGGTTAGGGTTCCCATACCACTTCCAGCCAGGGGCGAAGGCCGAGAACAAGTTGAGAAGCCCTACACGTGTCGCACAAGAACCTCCTTATTAGAATTACAACATTTGGCCATTTTAAAGCAATAGCACCGATAATTTTAATAATAATATCTTATTAATTATGCAATTTCCTACATTGTATGCGTGTGCATTTGCCTAACCTCCAGGGGCACTGTTCTTAATATAACCAGAAGGTCCTTAACACCACCAAATAACCCTAAGAATAACCTAGACCAGCCCACCCTAAGCTCCAACCCTAAATACAGTTCTAAGCCAAGACCAGCTCCCACCCTGTCCTCGCGTTAGCAAAAGTCCTAGCTGTCAAAAGGTCCTTAATACAGCCATAAGGTTTAACCCCAAAAGAAATAATAAAAATAAGGGTAATACGGTCCTTCATGTAAGCGAGTAAAAATAATTAGGGTTGAAAATAAAATTTCCAGCAGGGGATGAAAATACGGTCTCACACGAGGATGTGCAGAAATTAGGGTTGAAAATGCGGTCTCACACGTGGATGTGCAAAAATAGGGGTGAAAAAATGCGTCCTACACGTAAGCGTGTAAAAAATAAGGGTGGAAAATCCGGTCTCACACGTGGATGTGCAAAAATAGGGTGAAAAAACACGTCCTACACGTAAGCGTGTAAAAATAAGGGTGGAAAAACCGGTCCCCCACGTGGGCATATAAAAAAGTGAAAGGGGCGGGGCTTGTGACGTAAAAAGGAGGGGTGGGGATAGTGCCTGGGTACTACTTCTGATCAAACGAATTGGCTGTCTAGTGCTAGGTACGTGCTATTTGACTCAGATAGGCTGGACGAGGTTAACTGTTGCATCATGTGAGGCAGATAAACAATGAAACTACTAAAAATAAAATTAACGAGCTTTGCGCAATGGTGGTTTAGCCTGTTAATATACTATTGTGGAAAACAACCACCAATAAAACCCACTTTATTAATAAATCAGTAATTGCACAAGTGCACTAATAAATCAAATAACACAAAAAAAACAAGGAAAGGGTTAAATATGTAACAACACACCATTAAATCAGGTTAAAGTGCGTACAAAATTATAGCGTTAAGAGAAAAATAAATAAAAAGCGATTTAGTTACACACAAACACAATAAAAAAAACCCATGTTGTCACACCCACAATTCTGTCATAAATAATAAGAATAAAAATCGTAATACCAAACCTGTGGCCCTTGAAAACCAATCATGCCGGTCTTTAAGTAAATAAGCACATAAAACAATAAGGCAAATTACGGTGCATAGAAACTAAAACAGTAAAATTACACAGGTGATAATAAGGCAAAGGAAAGGACAAAAGAAAATAGACAAGGAATTTACACGTACACAGTTGTTTAGTGACCACGAAAGCACAAAACATATAAGTAAAATTGCAATAAATTACATATGAAGAGAAATTAGTTCGCAGGAAAACAGTTCTACTTAAACAGACTGACACAAAAAACTCATTAAAACAAAGCCTTACAAGGGTAAGTTATAAATAAATCATAACATAGTGACCGATATAAGTTTCACTGCGTTAGAAAAATACAGCGTCCCTTTCTCAGGTAACCCATTCATCTATACAACAATAAAAACAATAAACATAAAATTCGAGGTGCTTAATGGTCATCTGGAGCCGGGAGTATGTAAACACTTGGAAATTGCCTATTACAATTAGTAACCAAGGATTATCCGGTACCCGTTCGCCAGGCCCACCTCTACATAAATATAAATATGAACAACAAACAACAATACTAATTCATCCAAATACAAAAGTGAGGGAGCCCTGTACTGTCTTTTATTTTATCAGATTTCAGCTTAATGTGCCCGCGTGCGAATGAGATACCTTTGCAAGGCATTGTTTGATTTTAATGCGTTACATAGGATTGTAGAATATTTGCTGTCAGCCTTAATTTATATAAAAATTCCTACTTACACTTGAATATATATACCTTTAATTGATCACCGACACAAATCGTTAACATACGCGGTTTAACATCAAGAAGGTTGACTGTTATTTATAGATTAATATTTGAAAAACACATTAAAACTAACATACGAAAGAAAAGAGAAATTATCGTTGGCTAATTCAAAAGAAATTGTACACGCAAGAAATATCTTAAAGACGAACTGTTTATATTGAAGGTATTCGATTAACCAAATCGATCTGGCTCGATCAACACTCTAACTGTTACTTACCTCCCCTCCGATTTCAAAATAACTATATTTACTCCCGCAATCAACTTCCATTTTTCAAAAATAATAAAAAAAAAAGAAATTATTTCGTTGGAACAGTTTCATATTAATTATTGAACGACATCTTAATTTTAAAAATATGCATTCGTCCGTAACAAGCGCTACATTTAGGTCTCAAGTTTCAACGTATCAAACAAAGATCCCTTTGATTTCGCGCTGTTTCGTCGTAATGAATTATTAAATCAGTGACATTTTTACATCTAGAGCGCGCATTGAGAAATTTTCAACAATTCGTCACGCCTGTTTCGGCAGAACACCCGTTTTTCTACCCTATATGTTTCCTTTTTTTCCTCAACCTTTCCTCAAATATCAATTACATACATTCTCATATTTCTTACATAAAAATACAAAAAGTAAACTATCCGGAAAACATTAGCAAATTACGATGTATTATTATTATTATATTATATTAAAAATCCATTAATTATCTTTTCTATCGCGGTAGCAATGGCGATTTGACAAACGTTTATTATAATAATAAAATTTTCGCGGTCTGCTACCTACGAGGTATATAAGGTATATAACTACATATATACACTTTCTTGTTTATGTATTTAATTTGACATTTGTCAAAAAATTAAATTTTTTCTTAACGATTACAAAAAAATTTGTTCGCAACACGTGCGCTACTACATTTTTTGTGCACGGCATTATATTTTATCCTTCGGATAATGCCTCGTACTAAAAAGAAAGGCTTCGCACCAAGAAATGTGTAAACAGCGCACTAGTTGTGAAAATAACGATTTTGTACATTAGTCATTAGTCCAAAAATGTTTTAATAGTATTGTACGAGCACGTTTATATATTTAGTAAATATTTGCATTGCTCCAAACAAAAGTCATAACATGTGAGCTATGGATCCATTGAAAGTATTATAAAATGCATTGTAATCCTTACTTTGACATTTTACAATTTCTTTTATTTTCCACGCTTTTATCATACGATATGTTCATTAATAATAATATTGTTGGTCTTAACGTAATAATGAGCAAAAAAGTAAAAATCACTTAACTAAAACTTTAACAAATAATAAAATTAAAAATGCGTTGATTGGGCTCTCTTGGTCTGTCTGAAGTCTACACATACGACGACGTACTTAATCTACATGTTTCTGAGGATTATAACGATTGCAAATAAAAGTGACCAAATCGTCGATAATAAAATATCAAAATATCTGCATTATCCAGCACATAGCTTTCTTATGCTTGCATCATCCTTCATAAGACAATATGTTGGTAAAAATCTCAATCAGTAGCAGAACGGCTAATTCTGGTTTCTTAGTTACACCTAAGCAATTTAAAAATTATGAAGTATACATTTGATTGTGAAAAAGAACAAACATTATATAAACCAACTTGACAACGTTTTCTCCCTTTGTATAATATAATTTAATAAATCGTTAATCAACATGACGTATAATTGTAACGTATCCAAAATGATACTTGAACGTACGTAGTTTGAAATAAGACAGCTTATTAGCTACGAAACGAAGCAACGAAGCTGTAAAAGCACACATGTAAGTAAATGCAATGAACAAGTTAACTACAAATAATCAAGTAAAACGCAATGCTGGTCAAATCAATAGCTTTTATTTATTACAAAGGAAAATGTAACAAACAAAAAAATTTACACACAGTGACTAACTTATGTATTCATATTGTTTCAAAAGAAAGAAAGTAAACAGAATCTTTCGTTAAATATTTTGCCTTAACACAAATTCTTATACTATTATTAAATCATCGTATATTATTATAAGAGTACACTGAAATATTCAGTTAACAGCCAAATTAAATGAATTTATAATAAGTGCAAATAGAAGAGCAATTAAGCAGTTGTGCGGCACTATTTAGGCAAATAACTAATTATTTAACTTAAAGATAAAAAAACATATCAACTAATAAATGCACTAATTCATCTACCAGAAACAGGGCTTATTTGATAAACAAAAACAAAATTCGTCTTGTTAAGCCGGGAGACTTACCGGAGAGGTGTATCGCAACTTTTTGAAAAACACGCTCCCTGGATTTCTGGAGGACGTACCATTAGCAATTAGAGATGCAATGTGGTATATGCACGATGGCGCACCAGCCCACTTTAGTCAAGTAGCTCGTGATTTCTTAACACAAGCATACGGAAATCGTTGGATTGGCCGGGGTGGACGTCACTTATGGCCTGCACGATCCCCGGACTTAAATCCGCTTGATTTTCTCCTGTGGGGCCATTTGAAGTCCTTGGTGTACGCTACTCCATTGGAAAACGTAGAAGACTTAAGAAATCGAATCATTGCTGGGTGCAACTCAATTAAAACAGATCCTGGTGTTTTTGAGAGAGTTCGCCAGTCAATGAGGAGAAGATTGGATTCTTGCATCCGAGCTTGCAGGTTTACATACCTCCACTATGGTCCTGAACTAATCAGGTTATACCGAATGGTAAGCAATGTTTATTGATAAGTAGATGAGAAGCTGTAGAAATCAGGAAAATCAGGTAACAAATTCAAATATGTGTACCCCTTCATTTAATAATTAAAATAGCTCAACAAAATTAAATGCAGATGACGATCCTTAATTAATTGTTAAATAAAAAGTCATGACCAAACTAATGTTACGTGCTCTATGCGAACATCAAATTTGGCAATTAATTAAAGCTTATTTAGTTTCGTGTGAATAACGCTTACAAGAAAAACTTACCAACAATTGAATTAACCTTCCCAAAAGTAATCTTTAATAAAGGTTTTCACAATACTATTTTAATAAACTTAATGGTTTTCGAGACATACCGTAACCATTTATAAACCTTGATAAATATATTTTAATTCAAATTTGACAGAATGGAAATAGTTTCAAAACAACTTAAATACAAAATTACTTTAAAATCACACACACATACATACACGCATGCACGCACCCACCCACCCACACACACACACACACACACACACACACACACACACACACCACACGCACACGCACGCGTACGCGCACACGCACACGCACACGCACACGCACACGCACACGTACACGCACACGCACACGCACACGCACACGCAACGCACGCAAACGCACACGACACGCACACAGCACACGCACACGCACACGCACACGCACACGCACACGCACACGCACACGCACAACACGCACACGCACTCACACGCACACGCATACGCACACGCACACGCATACGCACACACACACGCATACGCACACGCACACATACACACGATCACGCACACACACACACACACACACACACACACACACACACACACACACACACACACGAGTGAGGGTTACTGTCAGACCAATAACGCAGGTTATGTCGGTTGAACGCATTCATTTACATAAATACCTCCAACTTTTTGAGGAACCAAGAGCACATTTACATACGGCGACCAGGATTGTTTTCTGACAAGTGGTGTAACAATTGTAAATTATACGGATGAAAGTTGCATATTACATACTGTGCTTCGAGGAACACCTACTTCCAAGCTGGTAAGCCGGATTGATTTTTTGGGACTTGCAATAACCTTTGCCAAAACTCGTTCCTCAACATCTTCTGACGTGCTCGGATGGCCGCTTCTTTGAACATCAGCTACACTACAAGTAGCTTTGAACTTTGCTAGCAATCTGACAACCGTTGTGTGCGACGCTGGCTCTCGTTCAGTATGCTTCTTATTGAATTAATCTGCAACGCTTCTGTTAGAAAGACCTTCCCTTCCACGGAAAAGAATAATCTCTACCCGCTCTTCAGTGCTCAACATTTTTCAGTCCTGCAACAATAAGAAAAATTAGTGCAATCCGGTGCGGGACTTTTCGGACACCCTGTACATAGATAATGTAGCGGAAAGCCTGAAGCTCATTTGTTTAGTTATAATTTCAAAGTTTTTAAAAGAATCTGTTTTAAATTAAGGCGTGAACTAAAATGAATTTAGTAACAGTGTCGTTATCACATGCTAAAAAGTTAATGCACCTATTAATTACTAAATGCCGAGCTACTTTGAATTTTTAATATTAGTCACGTCAATAAAACTATACCGTTGTTGTGACCACACGTTTTTTTTTTTGTATAATTATGAGGAACTAATAAAATTTACTTGCATTTTGTGTCTTAATAAGTGTGTATTACTCGTACTATAATATATATATATATATATATATATATATATATATATATATATATATATATATATATATATATATATATATATATATATATATATTTATTTATTATTTACAGTTATGCAAAGGATCATCAGAAATATTGTATGAAATAATAACTTTAATACTGTATTACTACCACTATTTGCTTTGCGGTTTAACCTCTGTGAGAAACGATTTTTGAAACAACATGGATGATATGTGACCATACATCTAATATGAGGATTGTATTTAATATCCATTACTAATCTATTGGTGTGCTTATATTGGAAATTCTTTGGGTAGTATCCCTTAATTCGTGCTATTTTGTTTTCCACCTTCAAAATATCAGTTACTAATTGTATTCACTTTACAAGAAGCTAATCGGTTAGTGGGCAATTTTCATACTTTGCATTTGATGACCGAATTTCGCATTTGGCTCATGTAACATTAGAAGAAAATAATCAATCTGGGCTAAATAATTAGAACAACATTTTTTTTAACGTAAAATATTTGTGCACCCTTAATTACAGACCCATTGAAATGGAATTAGTCACTCATTGATAATTCATGTAGATGAAGAGTACGATATCGACTCTAATGACAAACTTAATGTAGAGGATTCTTTTATTTATATTACATTAAGCTTCGCTAAGCCTGTCCAATAATTAATTCCCAAAAATTGACATTTATAAGCTAACATAAACTTGAAGTACTATCAAAGTTTTATTAATTATGATAACAAACAATTTTGACATATTTTATTTTTGTTTAATTTGAAGCTCCTACAACTACTATTTATGAATATTATTAATTATCCATAAAATACACACCAAAAAATTATAAAACATAAAACAACCAGGGAAACTTTTAAAGACGCGTTGGTAGATTTAACCCTAGAAAAATGTTTAACCCTGAAAAGTCATTGTTTCATATTAACAAAATTCCATTTTTTTAAACACTTGTTTTATTTATTTACTCCACATCGATTGTTTTTCTTAATGTTACATGAACACTATCCTGATCTGTAAAGGTTTTTGAAGTTGTCCATCACGTATGTCGTGATAACAATTTAAAATTATTGTTAGTTGTAAAACTAAAGTGACAGCTTAGACTTTTCTATTTAGAAGTTTGTGTTCAAAATGCCTTACGTAGGCTTGTCCGAAGTTCAGAGGGGAAGAATTATTACTCTTGTTGAGCAGGGAATGTCACAGAGGCACATAGCAGCAACAGTTGGTGTGTCTCAGGGTATTGTTTCCAAAACTTATACAAGATTTTTGGAATTGGGAACACTGAAGAACAGACCTAGACAAAGTCGTCTCAGAGTGACTACTGATGAACAAGACCGATATTTAGCTCAAATAGCTAGAAGAAATCCAACCTCTTCTATTCCGGAGCCCAAAGGCAACTTGTGCAGGCTACAGGTGTTGGTGTTTCTCTTGAAACAGTACGAAAGAGACTTCGTGCCCGAAATTTATTTAGCAGGAGACAGTTAAGGGTTCCCGAGTTATCCAGAGAGAACAAAATTAGTCGGCTAAATTGGTATCTCGAGCACCAGAACTGGACAGTTGAAGATTGGCAAAATGTCCTTTTTTCGGATGAAACCAGAATTGGTCTGAGATCAGATGACCGTCGAATTCGAGTTCTAAGAGGTCCAGGTAGACAAGCTAGACTGCAAACGGCCAGATCTGTCCCAAAATACAAAGGAGGAACGGCAATGTTCTGGGGCAGTATCATGATAGGAGATAAAACTCCTTTGGTTCCACTACGCCAGAGTTTAACAGGTCCTAGGTACGTTGATTTGGTGCTAGAACCAATAGTTAGGATGTGGAGAGGTGCAGTGGGAGACAATTTCGTCTTCATGCATGATAATGCCCCTCCACATACCAGCCGAGTTGCTACAGAATTTCTAGAAAGAGAAGCTGTGACGGTTCTAGAATGGCCTGCCTCTTTACCAGACCTGAATCCCATTGAGCATGTGTGGGACTGTGTCAAAAAAGGGATTAGGGCTAGAAGAAATGCTCCAGGAAATGTGGAACAGCTCATTCCAGCCGCCCAAGAGGAATGGGCAAACGTACGCCAGGAACACGTTGACACGTTGATTAGAAGCGCCAGAACATTTGGTTAAGAAAAAAAATGTTAAAGGGTACCAAGATTTTTATCAACGAGTCATTAACCAATGTTAGGTATGATTTACTCAAGATGGCAAGAGAAAAATTTGGTGTCAATAATGTATGGACGTCAAATGGTAAAATTATGGTTCTTTTACCTAATAATGAAAAAAGGAAATTAGCTTCAAAGCAGGAAATGGATACTCTCATTGAACTAATTTCAAAGGAAATCGATAAGCCGATTCAATATAAGAACGAAGGTCCTAACACACGTTCGAAAAATAAAAATTGAAGATAAGTTATCTATATCGGAGTCTTTGTGAGGTTAAACCTATTTTAATTTTAATTTGAAATTTACATTTTGATGCATTATTTTTCGTTAAGCAGTTAAAAGTGAGTTGATTAATTCTATGTAGAAATAACCGAAACTTACTGCTGTTACTTTTCTTACTGTGGGCAAATGAATTTTGATTATTGATTTGTAATGGTAAATACGTATATATATATATATATATATATATATATATATATATATATATATATATATATATATATATATATATACATATAATTATAATATAAATAATTTGTACTTTATAATCTGTTTAACTGACGTTTTGCGGTTAACTTTTATTTTGTATATTTGTGTTAATAATCTAATACGGTTTATTCACTATTGAATTGTACTCCTATATTATACATAATCTGTACGTAATAATCGGTTTAATTGGCGTTTGCACTTAATTTTATTTAGTGTCACGGATCAGCTGAGTCTTTGTTGTGAATTACATCACTTTTGTTTATATACATACACTTTTATTTTTCTTCTTTTCATCTTATCACATCGTGTATATGAGTAACTTAAATATCGCACACTTAAATACCAGGTCACTTTTAAAAATTATATTCCTTTAGTGATTACTTTCAAAAGTTGATACTGATCTGCTAGGTATTTCTGAGTCTAGACTTGATGAACGTATCCCTGATAATTTAATTTTATTATCTAAGGAGTATAATATAATACGAAACGATAGGAATGTTAGAGGTGGAGGAGTCGCACTGTTTTATAAAATAACTTAAAATTGAAAAATTACATATCGCTGTAATGATCACTAATTTTGAATATCTAGTCTCTAAAATTTCACTAAAAGATTCTATTTACATAATCGCAATAATTTACCGCTCGCCATCATTCCATAACTTTAATGTGTTTATTGAAGAATTTGAATTGTTTTATTCGCAACTGATGCTGTTGTCTAATAATGTAATATGTATGGGTGATTTTAATCTCGACATAATGAATTTAAATAAGCCTGGTGTCCAACAATATGTTGATATGTTAGCTAATTTCAATATAACTCAAGTTGTCACTGAACCTACACGGATCACTAATACTACCAGTACACTAATAGACCATATTCTTACATCTGACTTAAAATTGATTAAATCTTGTGCTGTTGACACAAACCACACGATCTCAGACCATGGCGTGATTTTCGCAGTCTTGAATGTTACGACATCTTCCCATAATCCTATCTTTATAGAGTATAGATTGTTCAAGTCATTAAACAGGGATCTATTTGCTGTAGATCTTCTGGCTATAGATTGGCATATCTTATACAAACTTTCCGATATAAATGAAAAGTGTATTACTTCACTACTCATATATTAAACCTATTTGATAACCATGCTCCTATTAAGAGATCCCGTATTACCAAGAAGCCAGCGCCTTGGTTGACTGACAATATAAAGATTATTATGAAACTGCGTGATAATGCTCATCGCCGTTATTCACGTACAAAAGTTGAATCCCATTGGTGTTACTATAAAATTTGAGAAATGTAGTCAACAAGGCAACCATAAAGGAAAAGCGGGCTTATATTGCACATAATATAAAAATGATTCCAAAAGTAGCAATTTGTACAGGTTGTTGTCCAACATGGAACTGGGCCATAACAAGTCAAACACACAGCTCCCTCAGAGTTTGAGTGATGTTGATCAGATCAATGATTTTTTTATGGCTTCGTCTAATGGACATTTCAGCAGTAATAGCTGGTTAGCACAATTCTATAATACACATACATGTGAACAAATTACTGAGCCCTTTTCATTTTCATTTTATATGGTAGATGAAACAGTTATAATTAATATTTTAGAATCCTTCCATTCTAATGCTTGCGGAGTAGACTACATATCCCTACAAATGATTAGGTTATGCTGTCCTAGTATCATCCCTGTCATTACACACATTGTGAATTATTGCATAGAATGTTCTTATTTTCCTGACTTCTGGAAAACATCCATTATTCATCCATTGCCCAAAGTTTCCTCCCCAAAGTCATTCTCTGACCTACGACCTATTAGTCTCCTACCGGTCATATCCAAAGTTCTTGAAAAGTTCTCTACCTACAAATAAAAGAGTATTTGGACAGATTTCATATATTACCTGAATTCCAATCGGGCTTTAGAGCTGGGTACAGCTGTGAAACTGCATTACTAAAGGTAACGGATGATATTTTATCTTCTATTGATAATAACCGGTATACTATATTGATACTCTTAGACTTTTCGAAAGCGTTTGACACTATCTGTCATAATACCTTATTATCAATGCTGCACTTTATTGGTTTTGACCCAAATTCTATTTCATTATTGTTCAGTTACCTGTATGGTAGAAGGCAGATGGTGGTAAGCGAAAACCGCTACTCAAAAGTCACTGAATTACGGCGTGGAGTCCCGCAAGGTTCCATTCTAGGTCCCCTTCTGTTTTCGATTTACACTTCCAACATTGTAAAAAAATTAAAATTTTGCAATTATCACCTTTATGCGGACGATACACAGCTCTTATATACGTTCTCCAAGGAACATACCCTGATAGCTAACAAGGAAATTAATGAAGATTTAAATAACTTTATTAACTACGCTACTCAACACTCTCTGCATATAAATCCGAAAAAGAGTAAGCTAATGTTATTTGGAGCAGCGAATAACTCAGTAGAACAAACGGAAATATATTCATTAATAAATATTAAAATTGGAAGTGTAAATTTAGAATTTGTAAAAGAAGCAAAAATCTGGGGTAACTCTGGATTCGAACCTTAGTTTTGCAACACATATCAAAAATTGCACACAAAGAGCATTTGCCAACCTTAGGTACATATACGGAATTAGGTATTTACTATCCCAATCTTCAAAAATTTTATTGTGCAAATCTCTTGTGTTGTCTCATTTTTCCTTTTGTAGTGCTGTGTATGGTAATTGTCTATCTAAACAACTTGTTAGGAGAGTACAGGTTATCCAAAACTCGTGCGTGCGTTTAATTTATGGTCTTAAACGTTACGATCGTATCTCACATAAATTAACAGCTATTGCTTGGCTTAATATGGAACAAGGTCGACTTCTTCACTCAGCTAACTTATATCACAAAATTATAATGAATAAATCACCTCCATATCTGTATAATAAGATTTGCTTTCGTACTGATGTACATCATGTCAACATACGGCGGAAGGATTTAATTACTGTTCCTAAACATAATTTAGAGCTGTTTAAAAAAATCATTTTCATATAATGTATGTAATTTATATAATTCACTTCCGCCGAGTATCAAACATCTCTCACCAACTAATTTTAAAAAAAACACTTCGTAAACACCTGCTGTGCACTTAGACGCCGATAAGTTACTACAAATATACACGTCCCATTTCATCTCTATTGTCATTTCATTTCCTTATTTAAAACTTTTTCATTGCATGTATTACTCATACTCAGCTCACCCGTCTATTGGAATTTACTATTTGTCGGGCTAAGTGGAAGAGCACTGACGGATTTTGCATCCCGAAAGTGAACTTCGCCCTTTGGACATCGTAATCTGCATAGTAGCTGGTCAATTAGCTTATATATATTCTTGTGTCCAAATAAAGACATTATTATTATT